>VWPU01015749.1:0-267898 GCA_013398955.1 Callaeas wilsoni | reverse complement strand
AAGAACCCAAACCCCTACATACCATTTCTTAATTTGGTCTCAAATTTATATTCCTGCTTGAGAGCAAAATATCTCAGTCTAAATGGAACAGAAATTTCTTCCATGTGTGTTAAATCTTGAGTAGGAAGGTGAGGCTCTTTCTGTTCACTCTTACTTTTCTTGTTGTTGTAGCTTGATGGACTAAGTCTAAGGAATCAGAAAAGTTTGTGAAGTATGAAGAGACTTACTGCAAATTCCTGCCAGCAATTATAGGAATATAAAAAGTCAAATCTTGTGTCTGCCTTAGGCTTTATTGGGAAAGCCAGGCTGAGTGATTCAGCAAGGGATACCAGTGAATCATAGGTATTTTTTTTCTTAGGACTCTTCTTAACACCCCAAATTGATTTTGTTTATACTTGTATTTTTGATGTGAGCAGAGTCTTAAATTTGTCATAGTTAGGTATAGGGCCATTTGCAATGGCTCATTTGTAAGACACAGCAGATCCTGGCAAAACACCTCTGTCCCTCAGCTGATTAGCTGTTCTAGATTTGTCTTTGAGGACTGGGAGGTGAGTTTATAGTATTTGAACTGTTGCATCATTGGCACCTTGGCTTTCTGAGACCTCTCTGTGACTAAGCAAAGAGCTGTGGTGTTGCATTTGGTCCAGGAGAATGTAGTTTGGTCATAGCTCAGTTTTCTGTCACAGTCTTCATGCACAGGGTCAGTTCCTGAGAATAACATTTTTATTTCTGGAGTTCACCAGAACTCTCTGCTAACTGGTAATTTTCAGTATTTGATGTGAAAAGCTGTGCATCCACGCTTGATTGGGATGCATGCACATCATGCTGTAATGTTGCAAGGGAGTTGTGATATCTCAGTAAGGGGGAAATCTGTGGAGAACAGAGGAGGATTAGGTTTGCACCAGCAGCAGAGAGGAAACAGGCACAAAGCTGTTGTACAGAGCAGCGGTCCCCAAGTTGAAAACAGTAGGGAAAAACTTAATAAAATATTTAATATTAAAATATTAAAGAAATAGCTGATAGCTAATATTCCTGCAGAGGCAGGATGTGGCTGCCCATGTTCAAGAAGGGAGACTTCAGATGGGAATGGGTACTGGAGAGAGTTCAGTAGTAATGGGAAAAATATGAGAATGTCTCGAGAGAGGATGATACAAGATTGTTAACCTTTCAAAAAGAGAGGCTTGGCAGTCTGGGACAGGAGGGTAAGAATCATGCTATTTCAAAAAAATAAGAATATCTATACTAGATCTGTCCTAATAGAGTGTTTCTAAAGGGATGTTGTGGAGCCCAAGGCAGAGGTGTAGCTACATGTGCATGTAGTGCAACTGCTGTGACTGGCTTACTCTTGTTGTTTACAGATATCCATGGCTTAAAGCCTTTCTGGGCAGTAGATACTGTTTTCATAGCTGGCAGCGGTGGCTCTGTGAATTGGTTTAATCCTTGCTTGAACCTGTTTATGCTTGCACCATGTTGGGGAAGAGGGAATGTAAGCAACACAGAGAAAGATGATCTTTTTAAGCTTACTGTTTACAAAAGAGAAGAAGGTCTGAATTTGCTTTGAGAAAATTAAAGGTGGAAGTAGAAGACAACTTCAGTGATTCAGACTCCCTGAGAACAGGGAGTCGCTGGAGCTGAGACTGAAGAATAACCATGGGGGAAGGTTTTCTTATCTCCAGTTGTAATTACATAATCTTACGCATTGGGCTGTGGGATGTGATGATGGCAATACTGTGTGTTTTTCCATAGAATAGAAGAAACAACTGGAAATTACTTTTCATATATGGCAAAGCATTAAGTAAGAACTTGTTATTCAGGAGATTGCAGATATTTTCACATTTTCTTTCAAAATGTAAACTTCTTCATGCAGAGTTACAGAAACAGAGAGGAGACAACTGAGAGTACACCAGGCTTAAAATGTGTGAAGCGTGTAGAAAGGTAAAACCCAACCAAACAAAAATTTTACTTACCAAGTTACTTTTAAGCTGTCCAGAATCAAGGAAGAGAGACAGTGAGCGGAGTCTGCAGGGTCACCCAGTGTGAATGTGGAAGGTATCATTAGCTGGGGTAGAGATGTAGAGGAAACTAGAGATGGTAATTGTGTAATGAAAAGATAGAAAAGACAGAGGATAGTGGTGGGAGTTGAAGGAGGGGGTGAATGTGTCTCTGGAATGGGAAAACGATTGTTATCAATACTAGAAATGAATTAAAAGGCAATTTCAGGCAACTATGTTCTTTGCTTGGGTGTGTTCGTGCTAAAATCCTTCTGATTGGAACTCTAAAAGCCAGGGGAAAACAGAGAAGTTTTAATTTTTTTTATACATATGTTTGAGGAGCATAATCTGTGCTTGAGGAATGAGAAACAGGGAGTCTGGGGGACAAACAACAGTTTAGAGATCCCATAAATTCAAGACTGAACCTTCTTGTATACTGAACTCAGGAGGGATTTTTTCCTGACAGAAGCTTTATTGTTGCTGTTGGCAAAAAACCCAAAACATTCTCAGGACATATCTTCACTTATGTCTGTTTAGGGCTTCCAGAAAATGTTACAATGGAGTAAAATGAATTTTCAGACTGGTAACAAATACAATTCTATGGATTATACCTTGATGCCTCAGGATATATATTCCCTTCAATCTGTGTAAGTCTTCCAGAAAATGTTGCATTGGAGTAAAATGAATGTTCAGACTGGTCACAAATACTTTTCCATTGTTTATGCCTTAACATTTTGGATAGACACCTGGGGATTTATTTCTTAGATTTAGAATGTGCTGTTTATCCATTTTCCATCCTTCATACCTTTCTGGGGAAAATCATTCCCCAAGTCTTTTAGAATTAAGTTTGGTTATCTCTTCTGAGGGTATTTTTCTTTCTCTCTGTGTTTTTAAGGAACTTGCTATCTGATACACTCAGCAAATTTATCATCAGTATGGGACTGCACCGGTGAAAAATTCAGCAATGCCTTGTTGCAATTTGAATCAAAACCGATTTGCAAACTGCTTCAGCAGTGGTATTCCATGAATTGGTGGTGTCTGAAGTGCAGTAAACTGGAATGAGTTGTAGTGTGTGTACTGCAGCCTCCTGGTTCATAGTGTTGTAGGTACTTAGGAGTTTTTATTCCCATGATAGGCACCTTTTTATCAGAAGCTCATAAATACTTGCTGGAGGGACAGTGCTCTCTTTTTAGCCATCTGCTATTCTTGGAAGTAGTAGAAATCTCTGCTGAATGGGTACCTTTCCTTTCTTACTTGACTAAGAGTGGATAGAGGGATCGTTAACATGCCCATGGCATGCAAAGCTTTTGGAAACTGAGCTTTTATCTCTTGCCTTGAGCATTGGTGTAGTACTGTCTGAATTACAGTGAGTTGGGCAATTCTGGTATCAAAGAAAGAGTAAATCTGGGGATGGATGTGTAGGAGACCAAGGAACAAATACAGAGAAGTAATTACCAAGGGGGTGGAAGGGAGGGACATTATGTGAGCAAGAGCCTGATAAGAGGCCTGTACAGTTCAAGGCTAACTTTTTTGCTCAAAGCATTTTGACTCAGGCCTGCGAGGCAGGTGTAAATGTTGCTTTTAGAATGAGAAACTTGTGTGTGTTGTACTCTGAGTTCAGAGGCTGCAGTCCTGAGACCGAGTCAGTGAGTGGGGGATTAGTCAGATGAATTAAGTCATGTGCTAATCATCTTGGCTTCTGAGTTGAATGATGGTTAGACACCATGGTGATGAACAGTTGTTTGCTCCCAGAGTCCTATGTAGGAAAATATTTGCACAGAAGGAAGAAGGATACCTTTATTTGAAACTTGAATATCTATTTTAAGTTTCAGGAATATATAATTTCTAAGCATTATCCGCCTACTGAACATCTGCCTTCTATCCTGGCAGTGTTGCTTTCTTGAATTCTTCTTCTTAAAGCATAGAATAACAGCACTGGTGGTTTACTAATGGCTGTATCAATACAATTCCCAATATAGATATATTTTCTTTCTGTTTCCAGTCATAAATTGACTAATAATTCAGTCCTAGAGAGGAAGAAGGAAAACCCAGAACCTGTACACATTACTTGTATATTCCAATACTTTTCTGTTGCCATTCACGGGAATTGAAAAGCTGATGCACTGACCAAAAACCACTTTGTAGCTTGAAGAAACACAATCCCAGTCCAAGAGCAGGAAAAGCACCCTCTGCCATTTGGTATAGTGACATGTTTTGGGTTTAAAGCACATACATCGTAGTTAATTAGTCCCCCAGTGGTTGGTTTGGAAGCCCTCTTGGTTTTGTACCAAGAAGCAGGTGACAAAATTAAAGAGTGTGGTGTTGAGACAGCAGAACAGACCTTGTCTGTTCTTTGTCGGTCTGTATTGTTAAATAAAGTGTCTGTCTGATTCCAGCTTTTGCCCTGCAGTTCAGGTGCAGTTTCTGCAGGCAGAGAGAGACCTTTTCCAGGGAAGGAATAATGGAGCTGCCTGGGCAAATTATCTGGGCACAGTGGGGAAGCAGCGTGGATGGAGGCCGAGGGGTTTTCTCCGGAGTCACAAGGTAGAGCCAAGCCTTGGAGCTGACTAGAGGGCTCTAGGGCTCTGTGTGTCACGACTTGAACATCCTGCAGCCCAGGGTGCCCTGGACTGCTGCTAGGCTTGCAGAGGGATAAATCCACTGTGCAAGGTCTCTGGAGGTTGTGGAGATGTTAAACATGATTTTAATTAGAATTCCTCCACTTGTCCAAATTTGCATTCTAAAGCCTCATTTGATGCTCCTGCAATGCTTGCATTAAGGCGAGTTTTAATTTGGTTCTTAATTTCCTTAAAGTCAGAAAAGTCAGGGCAGAGTTGGTTTCTTTGGATCACGACAGATCTCAGAATTCCAGCTAGGAAAGGCAAATTGTTCAGATTGGCCTTTCCCAATTTCCCAGTAATTTTCTGTAGTTCTGCATATATAGTATAGAATCCATCTCCATCCCCAGGAGACCTAGTTCTGTTAAAGCTGAATAGCACTTCTTATCTGAAGTTCAAAGCATAGCCCCTGGTATAATTTCAGTTTCATATTCCTTTAATAAATGTTAGGTGCATGACCGGTGAGTAGAAACAGCAGAGACTGTGTAATTAATTCCAGTATTTTTGATTTCATTTCATCTTAAGCCAACAACAGGAAACTCTGAGGCATGTACTTTTTATTGTACTAAATGAAATACTGAACATCAAGCCTCTAGCAAGAAAAATGAAAAAGTGCTCAGGTAATGTAAAATTGTGACTTATTTCACACCCGGGTCCTTAATAACATGCCTCGGTATACAGTGGCCTTAATGAACTTCTGACACTTCAGTGGTTACAGTCTATTGCAAACTGGTTTTATTCTCTGGTTATGTGCTGCTGGACTCCTGTCTGTGTGTGTGTATGTGTTCGTAGGACTTTTTACATACTTAGTCACTACTTTCTGAAACAGTTTTGTATGCAAAACTGTAGTTCCTTATAGCAAAGGTACTTCAGATATGATATTTGCCCACTTCTGGAAAAAAACAGTTTCTTGTATCTTTGTGATTGATGACTCCCTTTGCACACACCTTGCACCTGCTTTAATACATATTTTTAAGGTACTTTAATATTTGTTGAATACCTGAATGAGGACATTTTTTCTAGGACTAGACTTACTTCAATTAAACTATCCTGGAGAAGAAAAACAAACAAAAGGATATTACATTAAACAGAAAGGTTATGATTGAATGTGTTCACAGGCCTTTTGTACTGGTTTAACTTAATCTGATTTAAGATCATAATTTGAATTTGCTGCAAACAGTGTATAGAGAGAGTGTGTGCAATCTTGAGTTCCTGCTTTTCATTTCACACCTGAGTTATCTGCCCTGTTAGCTCATGTTGGTGCTTTTATTGATGCATGTCTCACATCTGACACAGTAGTCAATTTCTAAATTTTGACAGTAAAAATGACTGTCAGAATTGAGTAGGAAGTATTTGGTGGTGGGAGTAGTCTTATCTCATAATTATATGAACTTCGAAATTTTGTAAGAGGTATACTAGCAACCAGAGGCTTCTCTTTTTTCAGATGGAGTTAACTACCTGTGCAATTACAGACTCTGTGCCTGGCTCTTGTGTTTCCAGCTGCTGGACACTGTGGTAGCACTGCATGCTTTTAATGGCCCAAGTTTTGAACTACTGAGTTTGCTATCTTATAGGTGTTTGTTACAGTTAATATACCTGTGCAGTTCTAGAAGTTGATTATTTGAGTTGTCTCTGTACAAACTGATAAAACAGAATGGCCTCCAGAGAGGCAGTCAGTGTTTCTGCAGCTTCATGCCTGATCCAGGCAGGGTGGTTCCAGGTAGAATGAGACATAGATTTGCAGTGGCTCTGAGTTCAGCAGGAAGCTTTGTGACACACGTGAGTAGAAAATGTCGACAGTTTGGACCCATCTGAACTTCTGTTCTGTGGTGTTGAAGTGCAGCACCGAGACAGCCTCATAGGTACTATTTGTAATGAAGGTCCTATGTCCTCTTCTTAGCACTTGCCTAAGCAAGGATTTATTTATTCATAGCAAGGTGATGAGAGCAGAGGCCATGCTGATGCCTGCTGTTAATTTAAGAACCTCATTCCTAGGTGTTCCTCAGCTGTAAGGATATTAAATTGACTTGTTGTTAGGAGGGCAGTCTGCTGCCAGATTATGGAGGAACTAACTCCTCTGCCTCCAAATGGTCCAAGTTCTCTGTGTATGTTGAAATAGGGGAAACTGGGTGTAAATGTCAGTAGCAGGAGCCATCATGTGAAGGGTAACTTGTAGCTTTGATCCCCCTCTCCAGATTCAGTGAGACATGATTTTGTGTGTGTTTGTTTTCTGGTGCACAGGAGCAGCGGAGAAGAGCTCAAAGCACGGAGCTGAAGACCGGACCCAGAATTTCATCATGGCCATGAAGGATCGGATGAAAATCCGGGAGCGGAACAAGCCTGAGATCTTTGACTTGATCAGAGATGTGTTTTGTGAGAGCAAAATGACACATGCTCAGCAGATGAAGACAGTGAAACAGAGCGTGCTTGATGGTACTTCAAAATGGTCAGCAAAGATCACGATCACCGGTGAGTGGGAGAGTCATGGGTTCTCTTAGTCTCACTGGGGAGCCTCAAGTAAGAGCGTTGGTGTGAAACTACAACAGAGAGGAAGGGCTTCTCTGACCTCTGTGTCTTTCTGCTGAGTGCACATAAAGGTAGCAGGTGGAGATATCCCTATTGCAGGCACTGTAGTGCTCCATGAGCTGAGGCCCATCAGAAATGCTCTCATGAGTGATACTCCTGTTTCTCTGGCCATTATGAGCTGCTGTTTCAGGTGGTGGTTGGACACATTGTCTTGTTGCAGGTTGGTGGTAACCCTTCTCTTTTCCTTTCAGTGGTGTGTGCTCAGGGTCTGCAGGCCAAAGACAAGACTGGGTCCAGTGATCCGTATGTAACTGTTCAAGTGGGTAAAACAAAGAAGAGGACAAAAACGATCTTTGGGAATCTGAACCCTGTATGGGAAGAGAAGTTTTACTTGTAAGTGCTCTAATAAGGACTCTCAGCCCCATGTCACCTCTTTGTATGATCTGTGCTTTGACAGCTCTATCTTCTCTCTCAGTATGCATTCCCACATCACCTGTAATCTGGGATGGTTCTATTTTTGCTCAGCATTGTGTGTGTGTGGAGGGTTGACGTCTTTAACAATGTAGATAGTGCACACCTATTTATCCCATCTGTCTTCCTTGTGTATATACAAATTGTCTGCTTTATGAACACTTTTATACTGATGTTCCTAGAGAATACTAAAGAGAAAGGAAAATATTTAAATCAGCAGCTATTGTTCCTGGCTAAAAAAATTCCTTGTAATATGAGAGTAAAATCTATGTAAAAGACTAAGGAAACTTCTGTGACCTGTTTCTGGGATCTGCTACTGGTGTTTGGCAACCAAATTTAAAGGTAATTAGCTTTCAATTATCTGTGACACCCCCAGCCTCTTCTTTCAGTTTTGGAACATCAATGTAACAATAACTCAAAGGAGTTACTGTTGCAAGAGAGAGCTTCCATGATGACCAATGTATTGATGTCTGAATTGAAAACAAAGACTGGAGGCACAATTCTTTAGATAACAGCTACACTCAAAATATATTGTTCCATCCTGCTTTTATTGAATAAGTGAACAGTACCCTCAGTTTGTCATTGAAGATGTTATAAACCAAAATGGAGACATGAAATCCAATAACTGTTTTCTGAAGATTCTGCGTGATCTCATTCAACATCAGCAATCTTTATTTCTTTTAATGTGTAAGGTCTTCCATTGTACCATCTCTTTCCTTCCTTTCTTTTCCTCCCTGCTCTTTCCTAAACTGCTTGGGGGGGAGCTGTCTCTGCAAAGTGCAATTTGTTTGTGTTTTAAATTCAGTTTTGTATTAGTCCAGCTTTGTCTTTACAATGTACAGTACAAACAAAATTATTTTTAAGCAGTTTCGAGCTACTCATTAATGTCAGAAAAATCCTACTGCTGTTTTTAGTGAGTAAGCCCCTGGCTTTATTCTTAGTTCAATCCAAGGTAGCATTGCTGCTTGGTAAGTAGTAAGAATGCTTAGGTGCCATTTGGATAACTCTAGTCACAATAGCAGCAAGTCTGTGTGGGAGCCTTAAGGACCTTGATTTACCATGCCAAGTAGTTACCATGGTATTTGCAGTGTGCTCCCTTCTAATTTTAGGAGCTTCAGCAAATACTCTGTTTAAAGATAGATAGCAGAGTGTGATAAATGTCACAGTTTTAACAGTGACACTGTTTAGACTTAATCGCCATGTCTGTGATTCAGCAGATAACATGCTCTTGGCCATTAGAGTTGATGCTACTTTCTGTCTTGCCCGTGGTGGTTGCCTTCCTTGCCTTGGAACAGCAGGAGGAGATGAAGGGAATGAGCACAGTGTCCACTATGGATGGAGAGCATTCAGTGCTGCAATCAGTGTGTTGTTTAATTAGTAGATGTCGAAGCTTACTGTCTGCTGGATGAGGAGAGAGTCATTTAGAAGCGCGTGCAGCACTGGTTTTCTACACACCCATGTTTCTATTTTGCATTTATGGATCTTTTTGCAGCTTACAGCTCTTTTAGTTCTAAAATTTTCCAACTCATAATCAAATGGAAATTTAAATCAACACATTCAGGCCCAAAATACCCATTGCATACCAAGCTTCTTTAGAAGAGATTGTCAGGTCAATCAAGAGATTGTCAGATTTTGAAGAGTTGGATGGGGAGGTGTCTTTGATTCTTAGAATGAGGTTAATTTCTTGTATTGAGAGAAGACTGTGCTGCTAGTTACTGAAAGCCTTGCAGTAGACATATGAAAGCTTTGGTGTTCAAAATGGTTAATTCAAAAGGAGCAACATGTGTTAAGTAGAGAGGTCAGGTCAGTTACTAATGTGTGTGTCAGCAATGCTGTTTCTTTTCTATTTGGCTTGGTGGACTTGTTTGTAGCTGATGTTCATTAGGTGCCTCGTGCCTTTCATGTGATCACAATTCCAGTGTGTTTTCAAAGGTTGAATGTAGAGCCAGGAATCTCTGTGCATCAGTCATATAATACATATAATTATAATTTATAATTTATATATATAATACATAATAATATACAGTCATATAATTACAACACTGTTATTATAACCATGGCGTGAATGAAGACACACTTTGTACAGATGAGTGATACAATTCTTTGTACAAGCTCAGTAGGGTTTATTAAAAGCAGCTTAAATAAGTTTAAAAATTTTTGAGTCTCTGGTAGCCTGTTTTAAATAGGAGGGTTTGTGCTTATTTATGGTGATGGATAGAAAAGTATATAAACTTAAATATCGCTCCCTAAAAATGGCTTTGTTCTTTTTCCATATATTTTCAGAAAAAGATGATGTGGTACGTTTGACCCAATTCTAAAGTCCAGATTTAGAATCGTATTTTAGAAAAGGCAAGGTTGAAAATGCTTTGAGTTTCCATTATAAGTGCTTTTTAGGTCATTACTAGCCTGTGTAACTGTAGGCATCTGCTTAGATTAATCACCAGTTCTTGCAGTGTATTCATGTTGCCTGAGCAAGTGATTTGCAGGCTGTTTCTTTCTGAAAATTATCTCTTTGTATATTTACATCTATAGCTTTAGGAAATATGTTGTTATGGAGAGATTTTTTTTTATATTTCATCAGCGTTTGGAGACCTTTGAAAACATAAGGTGTTGATTTTTCTTCTCTGTTCAAAGTGTTGCAGGCTTGATGCAGAATATGGGATGCTTGGCAGCAGGAAGCTTGCTTGGGGGCTCCAGCCACTGCTACAACACAAACATGTTCTGTGAGGATGCACTAAGGAAACTCTGCTTTCCTTGGGTTTACATCCTCTTCCCCCCCACAGTAAATCCCAGTTTCTTTCCTCTAGTTATGATGAGCAGGCTTACAGATGTCCTCCTCAATTTGCCATATACTTTTCTCCCCTGTGCCCTCAGCTCTCTTCCCTTGCCCTTACCCCTGGCTGGACAGAAGACAGCAGGTGTCCTGCCTGCAGCTGGATTCCGAGCTGTCTGTTGTGGTTGGGACATGAGAGCCAGCTGGCTGCAGGCTTTCCAGGGACAGCAGCTGGTATGGGTTTCTCTTCTCCATCTAGCTGTTGTTTTTTCACAAAACCTGTTGGAATGTAGAAGCTTGCATAACAAGTCTGCATATCTCTCATTTCCTTATGAAGCAGTCCAGTAATATTAGAAGGAAGCTATTTTTGCCATATTCACTATGCAATTAGAACAAGACAGTAATTCCCCATTTAGATGTGTTTTAGACTGTCAGTGGAAATTACAGGGTTCCTGGAATCTTTTTTTTTCTGTAAAGGCTGAAGCTGAACATCCATTTTCGTGGGTTACAATTGCAGACAGTGCTTAGGAGGATAAGCCTGACCACAGGGCAATTTCAGTTTTAAAGGGAGAGCACTGGGGTTGTTTGGAGGCTGCTTGTCCATACCTTTTTTTCAGAGAATGCCATAGTCTTTAAAGATTGTGAACACCAAATGTTACTAGATTCAAACAGGACTCTGCTGTTCTTCCTGGCGTAGGTGCAAAATTACTTGTTCATTTTACAGTAATATCCCCTTGAAGTTGTATGGTCTGAGTACAGCTGTGTCTGAAGCTTTGAATGCCAGGTGTGAAAGCATTGCCTGGAACAGATTACATTGTCTCTGAACAGGTTGCAAGAGGCATGTTTATTCTTTCTCACTGCAGAATAACCGAGTTAAAATGAATGCAGGGCCTTGTGCTAGCAGACAGACAGTATTTTACTGGGACGTGCAGAGCCCACATGATACACATACCTGTTAATCCTTTGGGAATGGTGCTACTGCTCAGCTAACCACTAGCTAGTTACCCAAAGGCTTCTACTGGTTCCACAATTTTCCTTTCAGCTGCTGAGTGTGTTGTCAAGCTCAATATCTTTCAGTTATCTCTGTGATTATATGTGCTGTTCCAGAGCTGTATTTTAGGCTTCTCCTTCTGAGATCACTGTGTTTATACCCACTATAACTCTCCCCCCTCAGACTCCCTTCACTGTGTGGCAGGGGCCATCTGCTTTGTCTTGCTTTCTTTAATCTCCAGGTACTGCAGATACTGAAACTGGCACTCTGATAAAATCTTACTTGTTTCCCTGCTCAGTTACCAACATGAGACTTAAATCTGAATGCAGACCTGATGCCTCGTGGCAAGCACCTGTTGGAAAGCTGAGTTAATGTAGCTAGGGATGTAAAATGTAGAATCACTTTATCTGCTCTTTGTAGTTAGAAGAGCTGCACCATTAATTTGTCAGTTGGTGTTGTAACATTGGGTAACAGCAAATGATTGTACTTGTTCTCCTAAGAAAAGAGCTTCATGCTAGTAATAAGAGAAAACTCATTTCTTTGTTCTTAGACAGCAACAACGGGTTCTCAAGGCATATTATTGTGCTGTCATGCTTAACTTATAAAGTACTGAGGATTTTCCTTCTTTCTCTTTCCACTCTGATATTGCCTTCGGTGTTTTCTCCACTGTCCTTTTTTCTCCCTAAAAGAGGAGTCTTGTCATCATTTAAAAAATGGGCCTCCTCTGAGAAGTTTTCTGCCTTCCATTCCCACTGCAGCTGGCCACAACTGAGCTGCCAGTTGGACCTTGCACTGTTAAGATACTTCATTTGAACCACATTTGAATCCTCCTGCTTTTTCAGCCACACTATTTCCTAAAACAGCTTCTTTTCTGCTCCACCTCTGTATGTTGTAACTTTTTACTGGACTTTCTCATAGTGGTTGCTACAACCACTCCTTCCTTTCTCATTTTCCAGCCAATCACTTATTTTTTTTAGGCTTTCCTCCTCAGAAGCAGAACTGTCCTCCTAAAATGATCACAGGTCCTAAAGTCTTGCTGATCTCTTCTCTCCTTTGCATTTTCCCACCTCCTGTACTTTCATCCATTTTTCTGCAAGCAGCTCTGCGCTTTCTTTCTCTTTCTCTACCGTTATATGAAATGTCGCCTGCACTGGACTGTGGAACTTTACAGGCCCTTCTTGAGAACTGTGTCAGCAGAAAGGAAGCTGCTCACAGAACATGAACATACAGACATTCACTAGACTCTTTGAACCATAAATATCTTTTAGCATCAAAATACAATAGAATGACTCAATTCTGGGCTTGACTGACCTGCTTTAAAATCTGCAAAATGTTGTTGCTTCTTCTGATCCTTTACTTTCCTTACCTGTTCTTACTTAGATCTACATGTTGTGTTTTTTCTTTATTAGCCTGTCAGCTTACATGGCAAAATTAGCAAATTCAGCACGAATGTTGTTGGGGTTTTTGCTTCAAATAATGAATCATTGGTTCAGAAGTAGTATTCTGGTCATTTTTGGACACTTCTTTTTCTTTCTGTCCACATTTTGAAGGAGATGAGGCACAGGCAGTGACCTGTCCCAGACCCCTGACGTCCATCCAAGCCCATCTGGCCCAGCCTTTACAGATGGGCAGAGATCTCAGAACTAAGAATCACTTCCTACAATTTTTTTGCAGAAGTTGGAGCTAGATTAGAGGGATACAAATTGCTAACTTCATTGTGGGAGGAACTACAGTGTAAATTCAACAGTTGCTTCTTCTGTTTAGCCACCAATATACTAATTACCGCATGTGTGGGCATGTCACTGTGTGAGCAGACCAGAATTAACCACAGCTTCGTGTGCTCTCGTGCTTCCCCTCAGCTGGGCATGGGAAGAGACCCAAATATTGACAGTGCAGGGGACGTGTGTGGGTGCTGGGGCTTCGGTGCTGTGTAAGACTAAAGGGGAACGTGGCAAAATAGATGGAGGTAGAGAGTGGGATAGCAAGCAAGTCAGCAGAACCAGGCTCAGCTGCTCCCAGTGCAGTAACCACTGGCTTCAGGCAGAAAATCTTAATGGAAAAAAAAATTTGATACTAATTTTCCCTAAAGATCTTTTATGCTGTTTCTGGAAAATGTTACTTCATTTGGTAGCTTGAAGTGTAAAAGTAAGTTCTTTTATTAAAATGGCAGCACTCCAAACACTGAGACTATGCATAAAAAGAAAGGGTTTGAGCCATGTGCATAGCGCAAACCTGGTTTCTAGTCTCTTGCTCTCTGAAACGGACCGGAAAGTATTTGGTAATTTCTTCTTATTGTTGGAGTCACAGAGTGATTCTTTTCTCTGCATCCTCTTGGGAAAAGCTGCGAGAGCTCAGCTGTGGGAGAGTGGACAGATGTGTGTGCACACAGTGAAATCAAACTTCATAAAAACATAGCAAGAAAGAAGTGGGGCAGGCATCTTGAGAAATGTGCAAACTCCTGTATTAATGAGGGGGAGGAGAGCTTCTAGCAGCAGAGCTTGTTAGCCACAGTCTTACGGAGTCGTGTCAGTGTCACAAATTGGAAGCTGTTTCTCATTAGTTGGAAAATTGTTACCCGTCAGCAAGCCCAAGTCTTCCAGCGTTCATGATTCTGTTTTGGGGTGTTCACTGAAAAGTGAGCTGGTTTTGACACAACTGTGTTGCTTCACCAAATCAAGGACTGTGGTTCTAGAGTTAGATGTTTGATGGTAAGCCACTAGCTCAAGGCTTTCAGCTGCTGGGAGCAAGTGATAAAGCTCACTCTTCGGAATGGGACCAGCACAGAGAAAGCAAGTTGAGCAGTCCTTAAAAACAACAAAGAAAGGTGTGGTAAAATAGAAGCTTCAGTAGCTAGTAAATGCTATTGGAAAGTTTCCTGTAGGATGTTGCAATGAGTTATGCTGCTGTATATGAGTGAAGGATGATAGCCAGGCACCTCAGGAGTGGGGGATGATGCATGTGGGACTGCTTAAGTTAGATTTAGGTTTAAACAGTGGACATTTTCCTTAAGGAAAGACCACTGGAAGCAAAGAAAGAAGACCAAAGTGGTCCTAGCAAACAGCTGTCAACCAGAAGATGATGTCTGAAGAAGTCAGGAGTTAGCTTACTGATGCTTTGTAAATGGCTCTGTGTTCCAGTTGTGTTTTGAGGCACCCATGCATTTCTGAACACTGAGCCTCTACAATACTGCCAGGCTGTACAGTAGTGCACCATGTCAGGAACAGAGGATTTCCTTGACATGCTTAGGCTGTATTGCCAGCAGACATGGAAAGCACTCAGATAAATCTGAGAGCTACAAAGAGCAGCAATTCCAACCATTCCCTGCTTGTGAACACTTCTTTGCATGGTTTTGTTGGGAAGACATTCTTGATGTAAAGGAGGAGGGAGAGGAGAGTGAAGATGGGAGACAAACGTTGAACCTCTTTTATTCTGAACTCTAAATACAGATTTGATTGTGCAGCAAAGGCAGGGAGCAGCGATGTGCTCTGCCTGTGATCGGTGCTGCATGGAATTGCCTCTAATCTTGTCCATATAATTCCCAGCTATTCCTCTCTACTGGAAAAATCAGTAGGACCTGCATGGATGTCTGTTAAACGTTGTCCTGAATCACAATGGTGGCAGTAAGAGCCCGAATGGTTTCTTGGCAGAGAGCATGCTCATAACCAGCCACTGCCACATCCTATTGACCAGGCTTAGCAGAGCTCTTGTGACCCATTTCTTCTTTCTCCCTGTTGCTTAGCAACAGATGCAGCATGTTAATGTTAAAAAGGCTGGAAAACAGGCCTTCAGCAGCAATTGCCTGTTTTCATAGGTTTTATTTGCTTCAGGGTAGACATTTGTAGTGGTTATGGTGAGTAATCATCCTTGTCATGGTCTCATACGAGCATTCAAATTGCTTTATTGCATGCTCTGTAAATGAGCAGAGCTGTTAAAATACAATTCTACCCACTTCTGACATCGAAGAACCCGTTTGGATCTACGGAATATATCTGAGCACCTAAAAAAGAGGGAGGGTGTGTAAATTCTGTCTGTGCATTAAAGTGGAGGGTGCCGATTCATCAAACAGTAAACTGCTTCTTTTAATGGAAATGTCTTTATTGATCTGCCCAGAACACAAAGTATCAGTCTAAGCTGTGAATAATAGGTAGAATCAATTCTAGTAATTAAATAGCAATGCTGTAACTACTGTATCACACCCACTGCCCCTCAGGCAGTGTGGTGTATCATCTGATTGTAATGTATTGTGCATTGATACACTACTGCTTTGTGACTGTCTTGAAGTAGGAGATCTGCCTCCACCTGAGCTATTTATCCTTTGTTAGAAACCAGCACAAACGGTGTTTGTCACAAGTGTTCACTGTGCTAACCTAGAAAATGGATAAAGACAGGTAGCCCTTACTGCCTACAGCAGAACAGGACGTCATTGATGGAGAGAGCTGTTGAGACCAGTTAGATGCTGGTTGTCATTTTTGGCGGGGGTGTATGCTGGCATTAACCAGCCTAGCTATCCTGAGGCTTCTGTGGGCTTCACAGCAAAACTGACAGCTGTGAAGAGAATTCCCAGGTTCTGTGAGCTGCTGCTGAGAGTGAGGACAAGCAGCAGAGTCACAGCTGCTTGCAAAGTCAGAAGTTGGTGGCTGAGGTCGGGGCAGGGCGATCCTTCAGCGTGCATCTGGAGTGCAGTATCTGCCATGTCACAGGAGCATTTAGAGTGCACCAACAAGTTGTTGTGTGGTTCATATCAGACACTCCACTTTTGAATAAATACACGTTGTTTACACTTTGCTAATACATCTCTCTGATGTTGGAGGAGTGGGTCAAGAGGAATGCAGGGCATGTAGCATGTAAATGTTGGCTGCATTGCGCACTCTTAAAATTACATTTTCTCTTGTTTGCAGTGAGTGCCATAATTCCTCTGACCGGATCAAGGTGCGAGTGTGGGATGAAGATGATGACATCAAGTCTCGTGTCAAGCAGAGGCTGAAGCGCGAGTCAGATGATTTCCTGGGGCAGACAATCATTGAAGTTCGCACTCTGAGCGGAGAAATGGATGTGTGGTACAACCTTGGTGAGCAGGGCCCTGGGACTGAAAACATGTCACGTGTTGTTTTGTGAATGTTTGAGAGCGCTTGGATACATGTGGACAATTTGCAAAAAAAAGGAAAAAAAAAAGTTTACGTGGTGTCAGGAGCATATGATGCTGCTGCAGAGCAGCTGCAAAGGTGATCCCAGTTAAAATGGAGTGTAACGTGTCAGAAGGTTGATGATTTTTCTCTGTCAGCTATTGAAAAGTACAGTGGTAGAAATTCTTGGAGCAGGATTCTATTCCACCTCTGCCGGAGACATGTTGTCCTGTGTTCTGATTTTTTGTGTCAACACAAGAATTTTAACAGTCTGTAAGAACGTCAGGTGCACTGCACTGGGCTGGCAAGTTGTTGAGACCTTTTCCACTGACTGTTGTAGAAAGTACCAGCAAGCAACCAGATGGTGCTAAGTTGGAGGTACTGTAGACCTGTGATCTCCTAGGAGATCCAAAAACTTCTTCCAGCAGTTCCCAGGAGTTCAGGGCTATGGTGAAGTGAGGGACAAATTCCACATTGGTCAGCCCTGTTCTCAGAAAAAGAGTCTGCCCTTGGTGGTTCTAGTTCAGCTGACTGAATCCAAGGCACATTTACTGACAGAAAGGCTGTCTTATGTCTGAAAATGTACATAGTTCTAAGTAGAAGTGTCATATTGAGGATGTATCATGGCAGTTGTTTTGCTGATGTCTACTTAGTATTATTCAGTGTTTTGAAAAAAAAGAGAAAGTTTTCTCTGTGATGACTCAGCCCGGGGTTCCAGCAGTTTCTTTTGCCAGTGTTGTCACCCCGAGATGGCTGTGCTCTGAACATGAGCAATGCATATAATTGCTGATGTTTTTGCCTTCTAGAGAAGCGAACAGATAAGTCTGCAGTGTCTGGTGCTATTCGCCTGCAAATCAGTGTGGAGATCAAAGGCGAGGAGAAGGTTGCTCCGTATCATGTTCAGTACACTTGCCTTCATGAGGTAAGAAGTGGGAACATCTGTTCGTTCTGACTATTGAAAAAGCAATTTTCTAACCTTTATTTCCTTGAAATGTTCCTCCTTGCTCTAGGTGAGCTTTCTTTTCCCTGCCATGCAGGCCTGGTAACACACTGAATCATCAAACCCACATTTGCCAAGGAGGCAAAGGCAGCTTTAAGCTGTCTCCCCCACACTGGGGACTGGCTGGCTCAGTCTGTCCCACTGTCACAGCTGTGCTACTGTCAGGCAGAGATCAGACTTTGGTTCCACTCAGAGCCCATGATGAGTTTAAGGTGGAGAAACCTCTGATTTTCCTTGAATGATGTTTTCAACATGTACTGTACCTCTGTCTTTCTTTAGAGGAAGCATACTAAAATGCGTTATGAGTAAATTCTGGTTGAGGAGGGAGTCTCTGTCTTGGACTGTTGAGTGATGCAGGTATTGGTGGTATAAATTCTTCTGTGCTGCTGCAGTGGTGTGTAGTTATGAACAGCTGTTGAGGAACAGAAGATTAAGCTGAGGTTTCTGATTGCTGACCTGTCTCAGAATGGACTGAGATGGACAGGCAGTGCTGCAGAAGTTGGGAGAAATCCAAAGATGACTTGTGAGAAGGACTAAAGGGATCCTTTAGAGATCTCCTTAGGGATTATTTTAGGGATCTCAAAAGGGATCTCCTGTCTTGGAGAGATGCCCAGTCTGTCTATGTCAAAGAAAAGTCAGGCAGCAAGGTCAGTCCCAAAAGTGCCTGAACATGGAAGAGTAGTCAGAGCCCTGCATACGAGAATGTCCTGAGGTCAGTGAGGGTTAAGCAAATTCATCTAAGACAGAGAAGGACAGCTGTATCACAGAGAGGAATGTTCATCTGCAGGAACAACATATTTACCAGGGAGCTGTCTGTAAGACAGATAGAAGCTCAGAAAGTAGGCTTCTTTTAGTAGGCTGTGCTGGGTCCTTCAGTACATATTTACTGTTTTTTATTTCAGTGATGGCTACTGTTTGGTAAGCTGTTTTGGTTTTGTCCTTTGAACATGCATGATCACTTGCTGCTCTGTTTTTTTGCAAATAGGTATCTTTTTAACTATCACCTTTTTTCTTTTGTGTATTCTAAAATGAAGATGATTTGCAGCAAGAACAATATAATCAGGAAAACTAGTAGTGTAAAGCAGAGTCCTCTAGCTACTAATGAGATCATTAGACTTTTGCATCCCTTACGGTAGGGAGCCAGCTGTCTGAAAGGCTGATGAATCTGTAAGTGACATGAATTTGAGGATTACTGAGAAACCCACTGAGCTGAATGTGCAATTTCTGCATAGCAATGATAGCTGAAAACTTTTGCGGTGTTAGATAAAGTGGAAGGTTATGTTGAATAATAATGCAAGTGTCTAGTTGTTAGGGGTGATCTTAAGGGTATCCTTTACAGGATAAGAAATCTGTTTGGACTGTTCTGTATAATAATAGTTACAATGCTGATACAGAGCTGTAACGTCAGCTAGTTTAAATAGCTTGTCCATATTAAGGCATTTTCATTCTGAGGACAGAAATGCGTAGGTTTCAGGAAAACTAATTAGTGTATAGTTTCAGTGCACTGAAGCACTCTTCTGCATCATTCACGTTGTCTGCTGGGTAAAGTTGTAGGTATGCATGTGAAAAATTCAGCTATAAGATTCTTTCAAGAAGAAAAGAAGGTAAAAGCAGTAAATACAGAGTGGGCAGGGGGAAAAAAAGAGGAGGAGGACAAAGAAATTTGTCTTAGTGTCACCACCTCAGCAGTTCCACGCTCTTCATGAATCTTAAGAGCCTTCAGCAGCCTCACGTACAAACCTGTTCGTGTTTTGTCTTTCAGAACCTCTTTCACCATCTCACAGATGTGCAAGGGAATGGGGTGGTGAAGATCCCTGATGCCAAAGGAGATGATGCATGGAAGGTGTATTTTGATGAGACAGCCCAAGAGATCGTGGATGAATTTGCAATGCGTTATGGCATTGAGTCAATATACCAGGCCATGACGTAAGATGCGTTTCCTGTGTTCCTTAGTGCAGATCATTGGTGTAACTAATTGATGTGACTCTCACTGTTTAGAAGATTAAGTGTATTGGTAATGGAAAGCTTGGCAGTGACAGCTGCTCCTTATGGGGCTTACTGTGAACAGGAAGAGACTTCCTGTGTTTGAATCACTGGTGTCCTCAAAGTCTAGAAATTACTGTCTGCCATTTCTGTTTTGAGACTCTCCAGTATCTCTTTGAGAACTCTTCTGTTAAAAAGGTGTTGCTCAAGGTTGCCACTGAAGATTTCTGAGATATGAGAAGGGATGAGGTTTTGTGGAAGTATTTGTCCTGTATGTCTGTTGTGGCAAGTTTTACAGTCCTTTGAAGTGACTGATTTCCCAGATGCTGCAGAAAGCACTTACAGAAAGTTTGAGTAATGGTGCCACTGATTTGTCCTCTTTGGAGCTAGGCTAATGCAGTTCTGTATCTTCAAAGAACCTTTTTCCTTGTCTCTGTACTTTTACTTGGATTTGGGATTAGTCATTCTTCCTCTTAAAGACTAGTATTGCTATGCTTAGCTCATTTCTTATTTCAAATGTAATATAAAACGTAGCAGACAAAAGTGAACTTTTTCACATTAGAAGCTGAAAGTTTTGGGTTATGGGTACTTAGATGAGTTATGAGCTGTACTTATGTCACCTTGCAAGCAGCTTTTCTGCCTATTGGTTTAAGCCAAAAAGGAAAAGAATTGGCAGGTTTCTCTGGAAGTCTAGTCACTGCTTATAGCAGGACTAACTTGAAAGTTGGACTAGGCTGCTCAGGGATGTGGAAAATTTCCAAGTATGAAAGTCTACCGCCTCTCTGATTAGATCCCCACTCCACATGGCTTCTCTTATGTCTTCTTAAAGCTAAAGAAAGCCATTTCATGTCCTTATATTTGCCCAGTGCCTAAATGACCAACTGGTGCATAAGTGTCATATAAGAAGCATGTATATATACTTGAAGAGGTTAGATTTGGGATAGATAAAAGGACGAAATCTTTTACGATGAGGGTGGTGAAACAGTAGATGGGTAGGCTAGGCTGCCCAGAGAGATGGTAGATGCCCTATCCCTGGAAGTGTTCAAGGTCGTGTTGAATGGGATTTTGAGCAACCTGGTGTGGTTGAAGGGGTCCCTGATCACTGCAGAGGTTGGACTAGATGGTCTTTAAAGGTCCCCTCCAACTCAAACTATTCTATGAGTCATTGAGTGCCTTAGGGAGAAAGTTACATTTGGAAAGTAGTTCCCAAATTTAATCTGGGAACTCAGTTAAGTATTTCTGCATAAAAATGGCCCATCTCTTCTGCCTCTTGGAATGAACTTTACTTGCCATTTCCCATGATATAAGACCTCTTAAGCTTTGGGTTTTTTTAGGTCTAACAGATTTTTAAAATTTTTTTAATCATTTCACAAGCCTGGATGCTCCTAGCATAATTTTGAGATTTCCTGGAGGAGGATTTCTTGCATTTAATGAGAGAATGGGAAAATGCAAATGAGCGTGCACACTTCTTGCAGGCTGAATGGGTTAGCTGTAAGGAATCACATATCAGTGCCGCACAGAAATACCAGTGTGTACTCTCACTCAGCATTAATGCTTTCCAGCTGCTGCTGCCTCATGACACCTCAGAACCTGTGTTTGCCTCAAGCGGCAGCAAATTGTGTAAATTTCCTTGTGTCAGGCTTGGTTCTAGGAATTGGCATCACGACCCAGGGCATCGCTAATTCACATACTGTCAGCAACAAATGGTTGAGAAGCTGTTTTATGATCTGGAAATGGCTGCAGTGAAAGGATTTTCTTTGTTTTGTGCTGTTGTCTAGATGGCATTTTTCTGAATAAAAACTCTGAGATGCTGGAGTTCCATAAAGGGATGAAACGTAGCTTCCATCTGTTCATGGTGCCCACCAGCAGAAGGTCTATTAAAGGGATAAAGTCAAGTCCTTCTGCACAAAAGAGACCAGAATGACTTACATCACTGTCCTTTTGCAGGCATTTTGCATGTCTCTCCTCTAAATACATGTGCCCAGGCGTGCCAGCTGTGATGAGCACCTTACTTGCCAATATCAATGCTTATTATGCACACACCACTGCCTCCACAAATGTGTCTGCTTCGGACCGCTTTGCAGCCTCCAATTTTGGGGTAGGTTTGTGCGTTTGGTGATGTTGCAACTGGACTTCTTTAATTTGCCTATAGTGCTTCCATCCATCAGTAAATAACTTGTTCTGTTTAAGGAACATTAAATTTGTGAGGAGTTGGAAGCAGTGGAACTCTTTTACACCAGACAAGGAGCATGGGTTTATTGTCTTCATCATCACACATTTCAGATATCAATCAGTGTAATGCATTGTGATGTTTATTCTTTGTGTTCACATTACAGTGGAACACAGATGGTATGGAATGAGCAAACAATACTAACTCTGCATGTTAGTGCTACTGGTAAAATATACCATGTGATCTGGTAATTTCAGAACTTTGTTTTTAAAAACAGCAATTGCTTTAATATTAAAAAAGCAGCACCACAGAAGAAATCTATCTGCTTAATGGTTAAAATGTTTTGTGTTTAACTTGTGGTGGAGTTGAGCATGCTGGTAAAGTATTTGGAAAAGCTCATGCTTCCCATCAGATTGAGAATTTATTAATAGATTGAGGAGGTGTTCACAATGCCAAATCAGAATTCAGTGGAGAGACCTGACCTCAAGAAGTTATGTCACAAGAAGCGTGTAGTACTTGTCACTTATCTAGATAAGATCATAGAGCTTTATCATTGCTCTGAATTAGAGCCTTTCCTGCCTGTACTTTATTCATCTCTGAATAAGTATTTTCTTTCAAATACAAGTTTGGTGTAAATTGCAGATGGAAAGTCAGAGAGGTTTCTGTTCTGCCTCTGCTTCAGAGTGATAATGGAGTGTTTTTTCTGACAATTCTGATGTTTCACAGACTTCAGAAATTATTACAGTTGTATTGGATCTGACCAAGGTAAAGTTCACAGCCCTTAGAGAGCTGTGCTTTGCGTTGGTAGCTGGAGGGGTGTCGATAACAGACCAGTGTTTTGGCTACTGCTGAGCAGCGCTGTCCCTCTGACATTCCTTCCCCCACCAAAGGGCATGGGAGTAGGCAAGACCTTGGAGGGGACATAACCAGGCCAGCTGACCCAAATTAGCCAAAGGGATATTCCATGCCATATGACGTTAGCTCAGATATATAAGCTAAGAGAGAGAGGAGGAAGGGGGGGCATTAGTGAGTTTTCAATGTTTGCCTTCCGGGGGAAGCGTTACACGTGCTGAAGCTTCCCGGGGAGTGTCCAAACATCACTGCTGATGGGAAGTAGAGACTGACTTTTTTCCTCTTTAGCTCTTGCATGCGCAGATCTCCGCTTCTTTTCTGTCTTGTAGTAATAAAACTGCCTTTCTCACTCTGCTGGTTGTGCTCCATCTTATCCTCTCCCTTGTTCCAGTGGGAAGGGGAGTGATAGAGTGACTGAGTGGGCACCTGGCACCCAGCCAGGTTCAACCCGTTACAACAGTTTAAAAGTAAATCCAAGAATTGAAAGAAAATACCGTTTGCACAATGCCACGTATCCATACTGCTTTCTCCTGCTCTCGTGAGATCTGACACTGATTACCTGATACCCTGCTGCTTACTCTGAACATAGATTGGACAGTGGTGATGTGTGAATGTTTGTTGGTGTTTTCTGCTCAACAGAAAGAACGATTTGTGAAGCTTCTGGATCAGCTTCATAATTCACTTCGGATTGATCTCTCAATGTACAGGGTGAGTGGGAGTAAACAGAATCCTTTCAGGTATTCTGGTGGGCAGAGGGGAAACACACCATTTGGATTTCTCTTACATTTCTAACTTGTATAATTTGTGTCTTAGGGAATTGTCATGACAATTTCTCTTACATTTCTAACTTCTTGCATAGTTTGTGTCTTAAGGAATTGTCATGACAGGCTTGTTACTCAAATGTACCATTTTGTTTTCCTCATGGATAGAACTTAGACCTTGTTTTTTTCTTCCACTGTAACTTCCTCAAGACTTCTGAAATAATTTGAGGATTGTGAACTGTGCTTGTCTCTATCTTTCCCAGGAGTTTCCAATCTAAGTTGGATTGGATTAAATAATTTGAATTACTCTTATCTGCTATGTGGGTATCATCTAAAAACGGAAAATAGACTTGTTCTCCCCTACTATAACAGAAATATTTTAGAGGACCATGTTGTCACTTATTTTAGGTTTGGCAAACTCGAATCACGATGTATTGTCAGGTTTGAGATCCCCCCACTTCAGCAGATTGTGAAGAGATGAGTTTCAAATGATGGCATTAGTCCAACAGGCTTCATAAACCCTCCACTTCTGTCTTTGCTACTCCTGAGTCAATATTGTCTTATCATGTGACTTGGCTGGTTTTTTCCCTTAAATTCCTCGCTATATTATTTCAATTGGTGATGAATTCATTGAAAATTTTGAAAATGGTGGCAAAATCTGAGCTTTGATTTTATTTAGTTATCCACTTCTGATTTCAGCATTTACCTGAAATACAGAAAAACATACAGAGGAGAAAAACACGAGGAGATGAAGAGAAATGCATTAGGAAGACAAAGCAAAAAGGAAAAGGGGCAAGGTGCAAAAGAAGATAAAAGGAATATTGTGTGAAGAGCAATTCTAAAGCTATATTCCTAGTAAGAGAAGGTCTAAATAGAGCTAACTGATCACTGAGTAGCAGAGGGAAAATTATCAACCCATGGCAATAGGAATCTGTAGCACTGCTACCTTTTTTGTTTGCTTTGTGTTCAGTAAAAGCTGCTTTTTGGTGGCTAATGCAACCGAACTGTGCACAAACAAGTAAGATCTTACATAAAGGAACAGGAAAGATTAGTGTAGTTTAAATAATTTAGGTGTAATCTACATGCCATTATATTTAGAGAAGTGACTGAAGTATTACATGAGCATTTAGTAATTATTTTAAGACCCCTAAAGGGCAGGTTAAGTGCTGGGAAAAAAGGTGTTAGTTCGCAGCTTTCCAGACAGGAGATGGCAATTCGTATTCATCAAACGGTTTGTATTTAGGTCTTGACCCATGGAAGTCTTTGATTTTGGTAAATACCCTGAGGTCCAGAGAGTCCATGTGTAGACAGCCTAACTCTAAAAGGAGAGTTGTCTCAGAAGGACCATCTGCAAATGACTGCAAAGAGCATCAAATTGCCTGCAGTGGTTAGCTGAACTGCAGGAGTACTCAATTACTACTGTCAAGAGACAGCATATTTTTCTGCAAGTCCTCAGTAAAAAGTGAAAACTGTTCCCCTCTGCCCTTTTGACCTTCATATCTAATAATTCTTGAATGTGCGGGTATGAGGAGACTATGCAAGAGGAGGTTGCCCCTGCTGTTTTACTTGCAGCAAAACCAATCACATTAGCTTGAATGTAAGAACATGCTGAGGAACATGTTAAAGGACACAGGTCAGAGACAGTGGGAATGGAGGAAAGGGCACAGTGCCTGAGGTAGAAAAAGGAGCAGTTTCATGCAAGAAGCAAAGCTAGCTGCATTCAGCATATGTATTTACATACAGGATCTCACAGGGTTCTGGCTAGTTCCAGTACTTTCTTCAGGAACCGTGCTAGTTTTTCCTTCTCAGTCTTGTTTATTTCTCTGGAGAGGTGTTGAATACACCACACCCCTTGGCGTCTCAGAAGAGAAGCCAAAAAAACAAGCACTGAGTGCAGAAAGGAAAGGGCTCACATAACCTGAGGCAAAAGGCCAGGGCTGCCAGTGGTGAGGCTGTTCCCAGCCTGCTCCTTCTACAGCCAAGGAGACAGTTCCTGCCACCAAGGGCTGTCAGTCTCCTGGCATCCACAGACTTTACATTTATATGAGAAGCTATTTAATTAAGCAAACAGAGAAGCTCCTGCAGCAAAAAGGCCTATTTATTGAGCATTGTTTTGACTGGTACAAGCTTCTTGAGCAGGAAATGTTTCCAAGACAGTTTCCTTATTTAGCACATGCTTGAAGCTTTGCATGGATCTGACTGTGCTTTCCAACAGGATTTCCTTTTTCTGTCAACAGAATAACTTCCCAGCCAGCAGCCGTGAGCGGCTGCAGGACCTCAAGTCTACAGTGGATTTGCTGACCAGCATCACTTTTTTCAGGATGAAGGTAGGAATATGGGTGGGGATGGGAATGGCATCTCTGCAGTTTTCTCCCCCAGGAGCTGATTGCCCATTTTCAAACCATTGTTTCATGTTGTTGTGCTTTAGGCACTTAAGGAAAATGGAAATCATCTGCTGCCCCTGTATAAACATCTACATTTTGTCTTTACTTCTCTGTATTTTGCATTATGAAGATGTAAATTGCTTTTCCCCTATTATTCTTCAGTCATAAAGATGGCATAACTTTCTCCCACTCTCCCCTTCCCCCGCAAAAAAAAAAAGAAAAAAGAAAAGAAGAAAAAAATAGAGGAGGAGGAAGAATAAAGGAAATTGTCTAGTTTTACGAATATAATTTGCTTTTTTAATAACATTAGGAAGGTTTTTCACTATCTAGTAAATATTTTAGAGTTTCTCTTGTGGAGGATGAGATACTAAAATGGGATAATATCTCTCAGTAGGGATCCAGGAGAGTTGTTACAAATGCTAATGTGCTGGTTTTGTAGTTAAGTTTCTTGTCCTAGCAATGTGTAATGAGATTATTTTATATTCCTGATTTTTGGCTTCTAAACTTTTTTTAAAAGATTACAACCTAACATTATCGGTTAGTACATGTCGCTTAAAAATTTTTGTCTTATCAAAAACAAAGCAAGTGTTTAATTTGAGCTACTTCAGGAAGTGCTTAAAATTTCACCCCTGAGCCTGAGGGTAAATGATGATTTAGAACATTATTTTAAGAGTATTCATTCAGATAAGTCTGTCTGTGTTGGAAGCTTGATTTATAGAAATACTCTGAAAAACTTAGAGGTACTGAAAATATCAAAATTGTCAGGTTATAGTTGTATTTTCAGGGTGATGATTGCCTGTCTGTTTAAAGTACTCCTGCAGCATTTTTCTAAAACAATGTAATAATGAAATAATGAAAACAACTGCTGTTGCAAGAGGAGAAGGCGTATCAGTTGGCATGCCCCTAAGGATTCTGGTTGCTTTAAAATTCAATAAATGTTGTGATGAAAGATGTACTTAATAAAAGTTTTTTGTATTTAAAGGCAGACAAGTCATCTTTGGCAAGACTTTCCAGATCAGATGTAAACTGCTCTGCTGGTCTGTTGCACATTCTTCCAGTGCTGGGGAAGCTTGCCTGCTGGCTTTGTAACGAAGTCCTATAAGTTCAGCAGAAACCGTGTGTTTGGCTCAGATTATACACATATCGAGCCACGTGATCTGTCTGTTCTGGGGAATCTTCCTTGGCACGTCAAAATCTGTTTTATGCTTCACATGGTCCTGTGGGGAGATAAGTGCTGTCACTGCTTTTTGATGCCTGGGGAGAGGGACCCATTTGTGGTTTCAGGTCACAAGTTGCTGAAAGCAGATCCACCAAGCCCTGAGTGGTTTCCAAAACGATGATGTGTTCTTTCCCAGTTTGATTTATGAACTGTGCTTTGTTTGACTCGCTTTGTTGTCCTCCTGCCAGGTCCAAGAGTTGCAGAGTCCACCCCGAGCCAGCCAGGTAGTGAAGGACTGTGTAAAGGCTTGCCTCAACTCCACGTACGAATACATTTTCAACAACTGTCACGAGCTGTACAGTCGGGAGTACCAGACAGATCCTGTGAGTAGCTGATAAGCAGGCAGAAATCCAAGTTTTTTGATTTTCTTAAGATAATAACAAGAATACTAATTGATACAAAAAGCCAGCACAAACAAAGTTGCATGACTTGTTATCTTCCGAATGCACAAAATTTGTAACCAATTAATGAGCACTAATTAGTAAGGGGAGGATTATAATTGTTTTACGCTAACAAATTACGATGCGTTTTGCCAGCCTCAGCAGTTATTTGTGAAGGGAAGGTTTGATGTAGCTTTGAGCGAGCAAAATCCAATTACAGCACATGTAGGCTGATCAAGGAAACTGTCATTAGCATGTGTAAACCTCAAGCAGTGAGGTTTTGCCTCGTTTTCTGGCACCCAGTATCCTGCACTGGGTTTAGGGGGTGCCTCTAGATACAAACTCTTCTCAAATGCGTGACAGCTCCACCGGCCTCTCTGTAGTAATGCACACACAGCATGTCAGCGGGGATATAGTCACCAACCAGGTGCCTAAAGAGCAAGTATTTGGAATAGGCTTAGGGCAAATGATGTCTCAGCAGGTCTCCTGGAGCCTGGCCTGCTCTTGGCATGGTAGCTGACAAAGCAGGGATTAGTTGGGTTTGAGGCCACCAGTTAGCAACATGGTTTGACATGCTGCTGTGTTTTGCATTAGATCAGACAAGTTGCCAGCAGTTCATTAATAATTCTAAGCTCTTTGGAAGAGAGGGTCCGCAGGTGACTAGTGTTCGGAGTTTGCATGATGATCTGCATTTGCCAGCTTTTTCTTTGCCCTTATATTTTATGCTGGTTTTCCAATGACTTCCTTCTCAGAACAAAACTCAGGACCTTCCTGCTGAGGAACAGGGCCCCAGCATCAGAAACCTTGATTTCTGGCCCAAGCTCATCACTTTGATAGTTTCCATCATAGAAGAGGACAAGAATTCTTATACCCCAGTCCTGAATCAGTAAGAATCCTCCGTGTCATGTATGGCTAATGCTAGTCTATGTGTGCTCTGCTTTATTTGTTAAACTGCTTTCTATCTCTTCTGTCACTTGTGCATTTATAGAAGTACTTATCTTGTCTGTCTGTCTTTCTGTCTTATCTGTCTCTGTCTATATAAATAACTTTTTGATTGGGATGGAAGAGTTTCAAAAGGTTCAGTTACGATGGCGTTCGAGCACAAACACCCTGATTATTACAATCCTGAACTCAGGGAGGCACCTGAAACTGGGGTGAGAGTTCTTTTGGTTTTTTCTGATGTTGAGCAGTTCAGGGGTGCACATTAATGCACACCGTGGTGCTGTGCTGCCTTACACTGTGGTTTAGGAACATGGTGTCCAGTGCAGCACTGGGAGATTGCGTTGGGTGGAGTTGGCATAGCATTGGAAAGGACCCTGAAATGGGTCTGTGTAACTGGTGGATACCCCTCCTACAGCCCCACCGGGCAGAGAGAGATCCTGCAAGGTATTACACACAAGGACCTGGATTATGCCCTAATCATCATTGATTTAACATGACTAGCAATTGCCTGTCAGCCTAGTAACCCTCAAACAGGAGAAAGAAGAAAATGGACAAGGAAGGGGAAAAAGGTGCAAGGGCATTGAGATCACATTCCCAGAGTGACTGCGTGCACCTCTTCCAGGAAAGACATCCAGGACATGTGTTTTTGAGTTAAAACCCATTTTTCAGGTTACTTATGTCACGGAGTCCAGTCCATGATCTCTAATTTTCACCTGGTCCTTTATCTAGGGTGAAGGAAGCATCTGTAATGTTGAGCTTTTCAGCTTGTAGCATAGGTCAGAGCTAAATAAAGAAGAACCCTTTGCTTTGATACGTGCCAAAGCCTTTTCCAAATGTTCCCTCAGGTTTCCTCAGGAGCTTGCAGTTGGGAAGATCAGCGCAGAGGTGATGTGGAGTCTTTTTGCCCAGGATATGAAGTACGCCATGGAAGGTAAGAGAATGTCTCACTGCTGTTAGCTGACTTGTTGCTGATCTCTTGTTCTCCACCCATTCGGTGAAAATGAGGCTTAAACTCACAAGTAGCACCACTGATTGGAGCAGGGATTTCTAGTGGTTTATTTGTTTGTGCACAGCTGCTTTATGGGTCAGAACTGAGGCTGAGATCTGCATGAGCTGTAGACCTCCATGTCAGGCCGTGTTGCAAGCTGTTTATTGACATCCCAACTGGTTTGAAGTCAGAAGTTCTCTTTGGCCTAGAAGTTACAATGGATTGGATCAGCAGCAGCTTCATTTTTCATTGTACTGCAGTAGAAAGGATTGGAGAAGTTGGTGGACTCTGGATTGTGCTGTGGCTCTAGTTCCCTGAATAATACGGCACAGATTGTCTGAGCTATTGGCAGAAAGATGCTGTTAGAACAATTCCTGCTGCAGATATCTTCATTTCAAATTAGTCTTTGCATAATTCCACCTCCTAGTAAGGAAGAAATTTTACTGTTTCTGAAAATGAGTTAGACATGCAAAACCCAGCGAATATCCAGAAAGGAATTCTTGTGCTTGCAGTACTCTTCTGATGGTTGGTTTCTGAACTTGGTTTTAGTTCTATACATTGATTTTCACAATCTCACCAACTTTTCACAAGTTTCAGAGAGCATCCAGCTCCCACTGTCTCCGCAGGGTTGGGCTTTATGATCATTAGTAAGGTGATAAAACAGAAGTGCCAGTGCTGTCTGCGGCATGCTAGCTGTAATTTATATTCCAAACCCAAGTCAGGCTACTGCTTTTGGCCACTCACAAAATTTTGCTCAATCCACTTTTCCCTGCTTTGATCTGAGCTCACTTATAGGAGTGACAGCCAATTAGACTCTTCAGATCTCTAGGAAAAAAATGCTGCCAATAAGAGAGCTGCCTGCATTTTGTTCTTTGGAAACAGTCTGTGGGGTTGCTCTGTCGGTGAAAAAGATTGACTCTATTTGTTTTATTAATCTCTGTCAGTGCAACAGATGTAGAGACTGTGCTGTGGGGGGACACTCTTTGCCAGGTGTAGGCTTGAATATGGCCAGGCTGCGGGGCTGGATGAAATGTTCTCATTTCTGTGTTAGGAACTTTTTAAATATGCTTGTACCCCACAGAGCCTTTGTCTTGTGAGGTCAAGCTCATGTAAGAACAGACACTGGGAAGAAGGACTATGACCTACGATGTTGAAGAGTCTCTTTTATAGCGACTAGCACTACTTGCTCATGTGTTAGAGACAAGGCAATGGTGATAATTTCATGTTCTCTTTTCTAGAAACTGTTCACTCCTGCGAACCATTTTAGCTCCCCTTTCAATTTTGTCCTTATTTATATAGGAGGGATGGAGCACCTCTCCTATGAAGAAAAACTGACAGAATTGTGTTTGTTCAGCCTTCAGGGTGACCTAACTGGGGTACCTGAAGGGCGCCTACAAGAACAATGGAGAGCGATTTTTTACAAGAGTGTGTAGTGACAGGATGAGGGGGAATGGATTCAAACTGAGAGAGAGTAGATTGAAATTAGGTATTAGGAAAAAATTCTTCCCAGTGAGGTGGTGAGGCACTAGCACAGGTTGCCCATAGAAGCTGGTTTTGCCCTGTCCCTGGCAGTGTTCAAGGCTAGGTTGGGTGGGGCTTGGAGCAACCTGGTCTGGTGGGAGGTGTCCCTGCCCATGGCAGGGGGGTTGAAATGAGATGATCTTTGCACTCCCTTCCAACCGAAGCCGATCTATGGTTCTTTCTACTCCTGGGTGCTCACCTTCAGGAATTGATACTGCAATTTGCTCTTCTACATGTTGAAAGTGCCCTATCTTCCTCCTTTATCTGCGGCAGTGAGAATTGGATGTCTCCAGATCTAGTTGCTCACCTTCCTAAGACTCCTTTTCCCTGTTGCATCTAAAATGCAGCTGTAAAAAGGTTACAGATTGCACGACTGTCAAAGAGGATATGAATTTTTTTTTTTTTTGCTTTATTTGGTTGCCAGTGCCCAATTAGCTTGGTTTCCCAGGTTTTCTCTGTTCATGTCTCATAGCATGTCCCCACTGATGACTCTGGGCTTATTTTAGCTTTTCCTGACATCTGTCTGGTCACTTGTGAGCTTCTTAAGACAAGCATTGCTATCACCCATGAGTTCCTCAGCGCATAGCAAATACTTGCTGAAAAGAGCATCCCTCTTCAAAATATTTACTGGTGACAAAAGTTGATACAAATGCAGCTGGTGGACAGGGATTTTGCGTTTTGAACAAAAATTTAAAAACTGCATGGTAATTTATTTGTAGTCTAACTGTGCAAGCTCTGCAGGAGGGTTGAACAGTGATAGAGTCTGTGTTAGGATGTGTCTCTTCCAAATATATATTCAAGAAATGCTTAGGGTGCAGAATTCTATTTGAGGCAAGTGTGATTCCTCACTGCTTTGCTCTCCAGAAACTTGTGAAGATAACCTTTAGAACAAGCGCTACAATAATTCAATTATGGGCCTTACTACATATATTTTAAATACAGATGATTGGATTAGCTCACTGCATTTTTTTTTTAAACTAGGGAAAAAGAGATTAAAGGAAACTGATTAAATGATGTGTAGGATGATAATTAGATTTGCCAGCCTCAGCTCTTGGCTCTGTCATTTCTCAGGTTCAGTTGCTGGTTTTTCTACTAGCTAACCTGCACAAAGAGTTTCATATTCCTTTTCCCAGTTTGTGGCATAATCCATGGGTACATTTCTTGTCTGCTCCGAGATCTATGTGCGTTAAGAGCTCTCTACAGCAAAAGCTAATCTATTTTTTGGAGATACGTGCACATAAACACAGAGTATAATACTTGCCCCTAACTTTCTTTGTGGTGTTTTCCCTTATGTTCTGTTCCTAAGTTCTACATAACATGAGCTCATTCACCTCACCAAGTGGTAAGTTCATGTTTCTTCATGGAGCTTGTAGCTGTGAGTAGACAAAGACTTTCATCTGTTACCCATAGTTTTAGCACTTCGGATGTAGTGTGCAGCACTAGCTTTAGTGTTCTGTAGTTTTTATGCCAGCAATAAACAGACCTGCAAAGAAGACTTGAAGGACTGTGCTGCTGCCATAGAAATGGAGGGTATGTGCTGTAAGGAGACTTTGGAGTAGAAAGAGTGCAGACCTGGTTGCATGAAACTGCCCCCTCCCTCCTTCCAGCCTGATGCTTGCACACTGCTCTCCAGCAGACAGTGTGGAAGGGAGTTGGGAGGCTCAAGTGGGAGATGGCTTCTCTGAGCTGGAAAACAGTGCCTGGCTGCCTGAGTTGTTTTCCTTTTTCGCTGTCGTACCTCTCTCAGCTGGAGCTTACCCCTATATGCACCGTGCAGCCTGTGCAGGACAATGCATAAATCCTGATTGCTACCTAGAATGTGCAGGGCTTCGGATCCGGAATTAGTGCCAGCCTGTGGATGCTGCAGCAATGTGTCCTTTGGGCACCTTCTGAAGAGCTAGATGGCTATTTTGTAAAATGTTGAATCATAAAAATGCAACACCTATTCTCTGTATAAATCAGCAGCTGGTAGCAGTAGTCACAGCAGCAGTTTGTTTGACTGCTGGATCTTATACTTTTGGCTGTCCTAAGGAGACTCAGTGTCTGAGACACAGCAGAAGCTCCAGGACCTACCCTACTTGTTTTCTCTCTCCCCCAAAGCAGTGACTACTCAAGGCACCATGCACAGCAGACCCAGCACTTCCCTCTTAGCTGGGTCTTTGAGAAGTGTCCCTTGTTCCCCATCAACCCAAGAGTGAGACAGGTCAGATACACGTGTCCCAGGCTTGGCTGGCAGGCTCATGTTACCCTGGGGTCACTGTAGGGTAGAGGATGATTTTCCAAGCCATACAGTTGGCTCCACCCCTGGGACACTGCCTGGTGCTCAGGCAGCTGGATAGCCTCTCTGTTAGCACACTAGCTGTAGTTAGTAGTTCTCCCACTGTCCTCTCTGAAACCTCTGTCACCCAAGAAGCACAAACACCCGGAGCAAAGAGGCTGCTGCTCTTCCTTTGCTAGGAACACCTTAAAAGACAGTAATAGAAAATCAACGTCTTCCTTGAGAGCAATGTTTCATCTTAGTTTGGACACATCAGTATTAGGAGGGCTGCAAATTGGAAACCTCTCTGATGGGAAAAGAGACTGAGTAGACTTGGCAGGCAGGATTGAAATAAATCATTCTGCCACTTTCTCACTTCTAATAAGGAGAAGGGGATCAGAGGCACACACAGATGCCAGCCATCTAAAGTGTTGACGCTTCAACAGCCGTGGTACCTATTAGAGTTCCTTTACAGAAATTTGGCCTTATTTGCTGGAAGTTAACCCATGAAAAATAGGCTAACAATCAAGAAAAAAAAACCCCTGTGATTAAAGAGTGTGGTAGAAGTCCTGTTCTCTGCTTGAAAAGGAGAACTGGACATAACACTAGAAAGTGTGCTGGTAGGGAGCAGTTCTCTATTAATGCCTTAATAATATGGCCTTGGTGACTCCAAAAGCTTTTCTCCGTAGGAGGCTGTTTGCAGCTGAAATCTGCCAAGGAAGTGTGGGAGACTTACAGAACTCTGTGGTCTTTTCAGGATAAAACACAGCAGTTGCTGCACAGTATCTATGTGCTGTTCTGCTGCTGCTGCTGCTGCTGCTAAGCTCTTTAAAAGCCAGCAGGTTATAAAGCAGAACAGAAATGTTCTAAGACTGATGGCTGCCAGGATCTCCACTTTACTTTTTCAAAAATCAGTTATCAATATATGCCTCTGACTGATGTGTTTCCCTGTCACCTTCAGGTGGTCTTAAACATTTCCACTTAGAAAGGAAGCAGCTGATCAAAACTATGTGGCGTCCATTGAAGGGGGAAGGGCAGATGATGCAAGCTGGGAATGGAGGGAGGTTTGGGTCTTTGTTGGCTTTCTTTGTTCTCCAGAACATTTGAGCTGTTCATTCTTGTCTTTTCTCTGTCACAAGCCCCTCCTTTCTTTCGAATACGTAAAGTTCTCTTTTATGGTGGTAAGATCTCTCCTTTCTTTTAGTTTCCTGTGATATTTCCCTTAGTATCAAGTGTCTCCTTTAGTGCCTAGATGGCCAGGTAGTCCTAGTAGCTGTACTTGGGTGTGTAGTTCTGTGGCTGCTTAATATCTTCTTCTTCTGCAACTTAGAAGTATTTTAGATGTCCTAGAAAACAGAAAAAGGCTTGAATTGCTTGCTTTTAGTGCATTGTTTAATTTTGGGGAACTAAATCTGATTTAAGTCCTTTTTACATCCAAGTCAGATCTTTGCTCAGCAGGAACAGCACTTTCCACGTGCGGAAGCAGCAACTGGCAGCAGCACACATACGAGTTAATGAAGTTATAATTGTCCATCGGTTTCCTCACTCACAGGGAGCAGAGCAGGCACAGTTATTGCTCTATTTGTTTCCAGTTTTAGATCTGCAGAGGGAGTTCTCATTTTCTTCTATCATTGCTTGAGGGATAGCAGAGGGTCAGCAGTTCAGATACTGAGTATACTCCTGCTTTCTTAGTGCTCAAGAAAGATATGAGGTTATTAATGTAAAACAGGAATGGACTTTACACAGCTCCCTGTGGAGTGAAATGGACCATAGTATATGTAATTTGTCCATTGAACCATCACCCCAGAGGATTATGTCTCTCAGATACTGGGCATTTTAATTTCTTTAAAACAAAGATTGGGTTTCTTTTCTTTTCTTTTCTTTTCTTTTCTTTTCTTTTCTTTTCTTTTCTTTTCTTTTCTTTTCTTTTTCTTTTTTTTTTTCCTTCTTTTTTTCTTTTTTTGACATTGTATCTATGTGGGTCTTCGACAGGTGAACTAGGAGGAAATCTTTTTTTCTTTTTTTTTTTCCTTTTTTTCTTTTTATGACATTGTATCTGTGTGGGTCTTCGACAGGTGAACTAGAAGGAAATCTGTATTACACTGTTACAAAAGCTTGCAAACAAACTACTGGAACATTCAACTGCTTGGCAGTTGACAAGGTTTATGGAAAAATTTTGCATGAACATTACTTTGGATTTTGTCTTTCCAGTTGGATAATTCACACTTGATTTGGACTTTACTCTTGTGCATGTTGATGAACCTTCAAGAGAGATGTGGAAGTTTCTCAATGTTTTGAATTAGTTGCAAGAATTGCAATTGATATTGTAAGATAAGCATGCGTGTCAGTTAATAAGTCATTCAAAGTTTGAGGAAAAACTCCCACTTTTTAACGTAACTGAAACCTGTCTGCACATGAGCAGTGATGGCCTTGGAACATTACATCAGTGATGAGGTTTTGACTTTAAAGGTAGAAAGAAGAGTCTAAAGTCAAATACTGGGATAAAAATCTGAGTCTAAGCCAGAATCATGTGTGTTTTAGTATAATATCTCATATTGTAGTCATGGACTAGCAGCTTGCTGTGGTGCTAGAATGAACAAAGAAGCTTGGCACAAAATATAATCCTGCTGTGAAGCTTGGCAGAAGAAAGAGATGGATATACACAGGAGGCACTGGGGAGTGGCAGCGCAGAATTGATCACCTGATGATGCAGGGTCACAGTGCGGGCAAAAGCCAGCTGCTGAGTCCTCACATCATGAAAAAGAAATTAATTTTAATCTCTTCAAGGAGGATTTTGAAGAAAAGCAATGCAGTAGAAGGATCTGCTTGTGTAAGCACATGAGGGGTGCCTTGGGAGAAAGCGTTAAACTTCTGTTGGGAGAACTTAACAAGTATTTTAAATACATAATTGTGGGCAGATCAGAGGTGGGAGTTAATTGCTGAAAGATGGTTGTGTGGACGTAGGCTGTGAAGGGCCTTGAGAGTGAAGACATGGACCATACATTTCTCCTGATAAGGAAGGGGAGCAGTCGTCTGCAGAGATGATCTCTGCAGAAACGTAGGTCTGATTATGGCCAGTGCTTTAGTGGTGTAGGTGTGTGGGAAGGGTTGTGTTGTGGAGGTATGGGCATTACACAGGGAGAAACTGCATTTTCACAGCATTGCCTGGGTACAAAAACATAAGGAAACCTGGCAGGAGGAAGAGGCTCAGCAGCAGACCCTGCCCTGTGGAAGAGAAGTATCATTAATTTCTCCAGATAGGAGCAGGGAAGGCTCAGGTTCCTCTGTAGCTCGTTTGATCTTGCTTGAGTCACACTGTCAAATTCTTGGTGCTTTCTACTCTTGTCTCATAGGGGAATGTAGTGTAACATGTTGGTATTGCCTTTGTTTATATCCAAGAATGAACAGATTTGCTCGCCTTGATATTTCCCCTGCAAAGATGGAGTCTCAACTGTGATATGTTAAATGAAAAGGCCGTGAGAGATTGCTCTGTTTTTATTGCTTTGACAACAAAAAAATGTTCAACAAATGGAAGTATTAATTAGAGCTACAGAAAAAACTCCAGAGCCCCAATGGTCCCAACCTCCAAGAACTCCTGCCTTCTGCCAAAATCCTGTGTTGTGACGATTTTGTGGCTCTATGGATGCTTAATCCTCAACACCCTTGCATTCTGCAGGCATGCTTCATAAGTCCTTCCTGTGCCTGGTGTGGTGACAGTGGTGCGTTCAGACCTAACTGCTTTTTTCCCCCTTCCTTACAGAGCATGAGAAACACAGACTGTGTAAAAGTGCGGACTATATGAATTTACACTTCAAAGTGAAGTGGCTGTACAACGAATATGTTCGTGATCTGCCTGCCTTCAAGGGAAAAGTGCCTGAATATCCAGCGTGAGTGTTTAATGTCTCCTGTGTTAAATCCCCACTATCTGCCTTCTTTTGTTACCTTGGGGTTCAGGTGGCCATTTGGTTCTCCTGTGGCTGCCTTCAAGATACATCATGTCTTACCTCCTAATTTTCTGTGTTCATGTGTATGTTTGTCCGCTGTGGTGTTCTGTGCCACTGCCCTTCACCCAAGTCAGTCCATTATTATACGATATCTACCAACATTTCCAAAGCTTAGCAATGGCATGGACAGACTTTAAGCTACTCTGTGCCTGCAGTGTGGGCAGTTCTTGAACAGAAGATGTGTGCCTACAGATATGCTTTATGTGTATATACTGTACCTGGATGTCGTATGTACACACACATAACAGGATTTGTAAGTAAAGATAATGTTTTGTCTTTCTTAGTAAGACTGGGTGGCTTAGTTGGAAGCATCAGATAAGCTATCACTCTTGAGCACTAAGCAACTGTTTGCAACTTTCAACTTTAAAAGAGCAACAATAGATTTCAGATGTAGAGAAGGCGTATGAGACCAAAAAGTTGTGAGAAGGGGTATGAGACCAAAAGGTTGTCTGAGCAACCTGGAGATAATGCTGTAGCTAGAGTCCCACACTTGCCTCATGCAACAGCAGGTATCCTGGATCTTACCAGTGCTTTAACTGGTTTTCAGAAGCTTTCCGTGATGGTTGCTCCACAGCTCCTTTTATCCTGTGCTTCACTGTTACTCCTCCACTGGATTTAGGGGATTTAACATACACTCTCCTTGTCACCCCCTCCAGATCTTTCTTGCTTCCGTTTGAACTTGTTATAGGCTGCACATAGAGAGTAAATTGTTCCTGCTTTACAGGAGTAAAATGCTTTACTTGTCTCTTCATGGTCTTCTGCTGGTTCTTCTTTGTTCCTAGCTTTCCTTCTGAGTGATGTTTACTCAATTCTTTCCAGATGATTTGTGTCTGAACAGTACTTGGCCTAAAATATTGATGTTTCATCTAGACCGTGCCATGCATTGCCTTGCAGGAAGTGCTGCAGCTCTCATGTGCTGTGTTGACAGCAGCCTTTTTTTTTTCTTTTATTCAGAGATACTGCCAACGGAGGGTGCTCCCAGTGGGCCCCTGGCTGGTCTGCAGGCAGCCTCAGCATTGTATTCCACCATGCTGCTGTTCCCACCCTGTACATGACTGTTCAGTGCTGTCTAAAGGCATTGCTTTGCCCCTCTTGACAAACACATTTTTCCTGGACTCTGTTTCCAGTTTGGCACTTTGAATTCTCTTGCCATGCTGTTGTGCATGCAGTCCCTCAAGCCTGATGCTAGCTGCATAGTAATCAGACTTGAGGCAGTTTGGCATAATTGCTCGATGTGGGCTGTGGGCCTGATTAAGGAATCAGGTCAGCAAGAGGCATAAACTCAGTGAGCAGGGTGCTGGAATGACAGTCTCAGAAGCCCCGTTCTCTTTGCCGTGCCTCTGAGTCAGGGCAGTCTCATGCAAGCCATCAGATATTCTTAATCTCTCTTTTTCTCCTGTGTAATCAGGATAATGATGCTTGGTTTTGTTCTGCAGTCTGTTCTGCTCTGCTGGCCTTTGTGGTAGAGCTTCAGTGCTCATATGCATTTGCAGCCACTGGCTTTGTTACTTCACCCTCCTATTTCAGTACAATAGCCGCATTGTCAGACATAGGTGATGTTTATCTCAACTGTAACCTTCACCTGTCACAAAATATCCCCTTGATATGAATTGTCCTTTGATTTGTTTCATCACAAGTATTTTTAGTCTCAAAACTTCCTTAAACAAAGGAGTCCACGCATCAGGTTTGCACATTGGTAAACTTCTTAGATGAAACTAAATTGCTGTGTCCAGACAATAGTTGGGCTGTCTGTCTACTTGTCAGACAAAAGGCTATCCACAAATTCACTTTTCCAGTTTATAAACTCTGAGAAACCACATTCCTGGTAGCCTTGAGATATGATTGAACAAAGTGCAGGGTCCAAAGTACTGAAGTTGAAGTTTTTATACTCCCTTTATTTTCTAAAACTCAGAATCATTTTCTGAAATGGAAGTAGCTGTGTAACTGGGAGTGAATCTTCAAAACTTCCTCTCTGCCAGCTGAAAGCTGTGAAGTGTCAGTTCCTGAAAAACCCCAGCCTTTTAAGTGTGTAAATACATGTTCTATGTTTTGTTTAAATAGTGATCTTAGCATGCCAGTAGCATTGTAGCTGTACTGGAGCCTACCTCCTCTCTGGTGAGGGAAGATAGTCCTTCCTTTGAGAGCCTGTCGACTTATTCTAGCTCTGTTCATCAAACACAGTATTTATTCTTTTGCACATTGGAGCCCTGCCTGCCTTCTTGCCTTGGCCTTTGCCAAGGCCCGGAGACTGTTCCTTAGATAGCCACAGCAAATGAACAAGATAAATTCACCTGCAGAGTGTGACCCTGAGGGAGCCAGGCTCATAGCCAAGCTGAAATGGTAGCCTTTTGTGTTACCTCACTGTTGTGCAGCCAACAGAGGTGAACTTACATTTAGTCCCAAAGTGCCCCTGCCTTTCCCAGCAGGCAGGACTGAAATGTATTCTGTGCAGACCTTGTTTGGAGAGCTTGGCTGTGCCATCTGGAGCCAGGCTGTGCTGACCCCTGTGAGCACAGACTGTCTCTGAAGCAGCACCCTGAGCCGCTGCTGTGTGTGCTGGTGTGTGAGTCATTACAGCGTTTGCTTCCTGACCAATAATTGAAGCAGATGAGGGAGAAGATATTTGCCATATAACAACATTTTGAAGCTATTTCTGCATGAAATCAGATTATTTTTATTCTTTTCTGTGCTAGATAATTTTGCATATTGTTCTGGATATGTTGCCTTTGTAATCCTCGGAGTCCCCCTGACTTGCTCAGCAGCCCAAGACCTGGTAGTAAAACATTATAAGGGGTATTTGGCCTAAGATAGTTCTAGGTTCATGTTACAGCTCAAAGCATAGTTTGGCCCTGAACGAACGCATGGACTGGGAGTATTTATAAATTATTTGCATCACTCGGGTTTTTCTGTCAGCCAGAACTGAGGCTGGCTTTGCAGATGTGCTTACAGAATTTCCTGATCTAAGTGGTTCATTCAACATTCATAGTAAACCTCTTCCTGAAGGTAATGCTTTTTTTTATGAGAGGGGGAGCAAATACACCACTCCCACCCACCCAGCAGTACCGTTTTCTTTGCCACCTTTGCTCAGACAATTTGGCAAGACAGTTAGGTATACCTAGGCACTTGATTTTGTGTAGCAACATATGGTATCCATAAAAATGGGCAGTGTTCTCAACGGCAAATGGCCCTTTCTTGTGAATGTGGTGCAATAACTAAGGATGAATGATAATCAGGAAGTAGCTCTCCTTCTCAGAGTGAAAACTGTGGCTTCTGGCACAAACAAGTAATCTTCCCTGCACACTGATCTGTAACATGTGAAGCAGTCAGCAGCTCACAGCCTGGGAACTGTGAAACAGGTGGAAGATGTATAGTCACTTCCTTGTAAACTGCCTGAGTTCCTTTCTAAGGCTTGAGCTGTTTAAAATACACTATTGCAGTTTAAAAGAAAACGTTGAAAGCTTGAGAAACTTACAGCAGACTTCAACATATGCTGACTTTGAGGAGCCTGAAGTGCCATTCAAAAGGAATTCTTCCAGAATACAGGAAGTCCATATGTCTGTGACAGTGTTCCACTGTTGCTGTCTATAATAAATAGGGCTGCATAGACAGGTTGCTGTTGGCATTTTAACACTGTGTCAGTTAAAATTTCCAATATTAGCATTGATGTGCTTTATATTTCAAAGTGTAGAGATTATTTAAGGCTATCTAGTATGCTCTGCCTGTGAATTTGCTCTTGATCTCCCTCTCATGTCTGGCACATGCTTTCATGTTCTTTGCAAACTCAGCCCACAATTAGCACAATCTCTATGAACACAGCTGCCTGTGTAGAGAAGGCTATACTCTGTACAGCTCATATAATAATCTTTTGTAATGGACTAAATTACACATGGACACTTCTTTCTCTTGTTTGTGAATGCTGTTTAGTAATATTTGAAATTAAGATTTGCTTCAGCTGTGCTGTGTTGGCACTTGCATGCAACAAACTCTAGACAGACATTTGAATAAGGCTGTAAGTGCTGTGTTACTGCTTAAACACAGGCAACAAAAACACACACACCCCTTTTTGCACTGTGTGTGTCCCTTGGAGCAGAGGACAGAGAGACCAGCTATCAGATCCCATCACTGAAGCTGCTTCTCAGTTTGCCTATTTTCACATTGCCTATTTGGTACACCCAAGTGAGCAGCAGGACAGGTGCCTGTGGGTGTGGAAGTCTTCCTTGTGCTCTCTGGCACAGGGATGGAAGGGAAAGAAACGACAAGGTGCTTTGAGGTGAAGCAAAGTTAAAGGTGACTCTGAAGAGGGGGAAAGGGGAAGGTACCAAGAAGAGAAAGGACAGGAAGAAGGACAAAAACAGCTCAGAACTGGCCCAAGTGATGGTACAGGCCCTGTTCATCAGTAGCTTGTGTACAGGTGCAAGTATATTTGGCAACTTTGCACACATGGACAGCAGCATTCAGACATCTGATAGCTTTCACAAGGGTTGCTGGGGTTGGGGTGCTCCTCTTCCTGCTGTAACTTGCTGTCTTTTCTCCCCGGCAGGTGGTTTGAGCAGTTTGTGATGCAGTGGCTGGATGAAAATGAAGACGTTTCCTTAGATTTCCTGCATGGTGCTCTGGAGAGAGATAAAAAAGACGGGGTATGTGGGTCACTCTGAGTGCACGACTTGGTCTACATCATTCAGTGCACAGAACCAAATAAAACACTATAAATTCAGCTGTCTTACAAATGGAGGATGTGGTCCATTTTGCTTGCTAAACAACTGGGAAACTCATTTATTTTAGTACTTTACAGGTCACAGAGAACTTTTTAATAGCAAGGTGCATATCATTCATTTTTGTCTGTTCTGCTGCTGTTAATCTGTCAGCCAGTGGCTTGGTGCTCTCTCGGCTCTCTCCGTTTGGGAGAAGTAATTGAAATTGAAAATTGAGGCACTTTGCATGTACTTAGTCATGCAGTGAGAATGTGACCTTAATCCACTGACAGACCAATCTTACTCTTAATTTGCTGAGTATTGCCAGTGGAGAGAAGAGCTTTTCTGTTATTCAGTGACTGTTGGCACTGTAGTCTGTGATACTCATGCAAACATTCTGTTTAATAGCTAAATAGAAAAAAAAATAGCTCTTTACTCTCTCCTTCTTTCCTCATTAAACTGACAGGCAAACCATGCATTGCATTAAGGATCTCAACATCATGGTACATTTCCCTGGTGCTTGTCATGATCATACTTAGTGAAGGACAGTAAATTTATAATCCAACCAAAAAAGGCTGTTTATCTCTTCTAGGCCTTTTGGAGAGTTTTTGACTAATTCTGAGGAAGATGTGGGTTTTGGTAAAGTGACCCTGCCTTCAGTGTGACAGATGAGGGAAACACTCATGGTTGGGTATATTTCAGATCTTTCCATTTGACAATGACTCTTTGTACTTCTGTTTTAGTTCCAGCAAACATCCGAGCACGCTCTGTTCTCTTGCTCAGTGGTGGATGTGTTCACCCAGCTCAACCAGAGCTTTGAGATCATTAAGAAGCTGGAGTGCCCAGACCCTGTCATTGTTGCTCACTACAACAGGAGGTTTGCTAAGGTAATACCCTCAGCATCCAGATGTTTATCTTTTCTTAATGGGGTGTAAAACAGTATGATTTTTTTTTTTGTTCTGCTTCCTGGAGTTCTTCTGCAGTGGTAGAGGACAAGTAACAGTACTCACATCTTGTCTTCACAGACTATTGGGAAAGTGCTGATGCAGTATGCTGACATACTCTCCAGGAGCTTTGAGTCCTACTGTTCCAAGGAGAAACTGGTGAGTTATGCTGAGCTTCTCTTTTCCCCCGAAAAATCACATAATTGTCCTTATGAAACCAGTCTCACATTGCACCTGACCATGGTGATGATGTAAATATTTTCAGTATTGTTTTTGTCATTTGGATGCTTTTGAAGTTTGAATTCTGGCTTGGACCTAAAATAAAAACAGGTCCTGAAGATGATATGCAGGGTTTGGAGGCTGTCAGGTCCTCTTGAAATTAACTTCCACACTGCCTGTGTTGTGTGATTTTTAAAAATAAAAGGGAGCACAGATTGCACTGCAGGTCTGGTACTTAGAGAGGTCTGCTCGTCTGGGTATTCTGCAACTGAGAATTGACCACACCATTTCAAGCTGGAGAAAAATTGCATTTTTTCTTTTTTTCGTTTTTTTTTTCCTGTTTGCATGCTGAAATCTGTGCATGCCCTGCCTCCTACGTAACTCTCGGATCTGGTGGTACTCGGGGAAGGGTGTTGAGGCACAGGGTCTCTCAATGGTGACAGTGTGTTGGCATCCTGAGCAGTAACAGTCACCTGCTTTTGTCCCTTCAGCCCTGCATCCTGATGAACAACATCCAACAACTGCGGGTGCAGCTGGAGAAGATGTTTGAAGCCATGGGTGGTAAAGAGGTAAGATAGCTCAGAGACCCAGTGCTATTCCTCATTCCTCCTGCACTGTTGTTCCTGGGTTCTTTGCATCATATTGGTTCTTGAAGACTGCAGTTGAGAGGAGAGCATTGTGACACCTGGCACTGTAAGTGTGGGGAGACAGCCATGACTGAAGGCTTGCCAACTAAATCTGTCACCAAATGCAGGAGCAAATGTTTTGGAGCACAGAATAGCATAGAAAAGGAAAGAAAAGATTGCTTATTGTGCTCACATGGGCGTGGCTGGTGGAAATCTCAGAACTGTGGACACTGAATCATTTTTTATGGCATATAAATGTGTGACAGTGCCTTTAGCATGAAATGTCCAATATCTAACACATTACAGACATGCAAATGAGTTCTCTGCTCATGTTTTCAGGAATATTCAGGTGTGTCCATTTGTTACAAGACAGTAATTTTTACAGAAATAATGTTTTACTCCTCCAGGTCACTGTTTCTGTTCTGATGTAATATATGTATCTTTTTTTTTTCCTCTTCTTTTTTCATTGCTTTTCAAGATTCAGGAAGATGAAGAAAAGCCTGCTGATACTGATGTTAGGAAAAAATTATTTTCAAGTGCATTTTCTTTGGTTGTGTTGTGATAGAATCAGTGCTATGACCTGTATGCCAAGAGGAAAGTCAGCTTTGCTGATGGACAGCTCAGTTTTTGCCTGTATTGCTTTTCTAAATCTTGCTTGTGCTCAGTGGCAGAATTCTGTGAAGTGGCAAAAATCTCAACAAATAGATTTGCCCCATGAGGCAAGGAAAACTGCTGTCATTCTTTTACATGTCAGCTCAATAATCCTAATTTCTGAGTCCTGCATCAAGAACTAGCATTATATGCTTCCTGCTGTAATAGCAGCAGTAGCTAAATACTCATTTTTGGGAAAAAATAAACTTGTGATGAAATGTTTGTGAAGTGGCCTATAAAAGTTTTATGCCTGTGCATTTAATTTCCCTTAAGGAATCCATTTGCTACTATTTTCCATAGAGGTAGCCATTAAGTAGGGTTTGCCTATATTGCAAATTCAAAACATCCCCTGATACTGTATTAAATAAATGGAGAAAAAAGGTGTTTCTTCAGATTGCTGGCTACTGCTGCTTTCCCTAGACTAGATCTCTTCTCTGCATTCTGCCCTTTAAAATATTCCACAGGAGGTGTAAGTACGGTAAAAAAGGGGTCACAAACCCACTATTTACCCTGTACTGTGGAAACAAAAGACTGAACGGGGAGAGAAGCCTAGACAGTGAGCAGTAAAACACACAGGAAGAAATGTGACAAACACACTAGGAAGCTGGTTTTTGGAAGTGATTTTTTTTTTTTCATTTTCTTTTCAGGTGCTATTTACTGCACTTCATAGGGCTGCCACTGATCACCAGAAATAAATCGTGTTGTGTTAGGTGCCTGCATTATCTGCTGCCCCTGGGGGTTTCCTGCTTGGTGACTGTGTAGAATGTTGCTTCTTGACTCAAAAACTGCCAGGTTCTCTGTTTTGCTAGAGTAAACAAGGTCTTGTCCTAGTTTGAGTAGTCTTTTGGCTGCAGATTGAACGTGACTATTGGGTAACAATGGGTGAGACAACAGCTTTGAAAACAGAACTTACTGGAAATGCATCTGTGGGTTCTATCCTCCTCCAGCAAGGACAGTTCTTACTTTTTGTTACAGATTTGTTCTGTGGTCATCTATGCATGACACAGTAGCTTGCACAAAAGTAAGCTCTACTTACTCTACTTACTCTGACTATCCAAAAAGAACTTCCAACCTTGGGAGAGTAGGAAACTGGCATAGTGGTATGTCTTGGTCTTGAACTGTTCAAGTTCTTGTGTTCTCAGAGGTGTTTTTGAGAGCCGAGTACAAAATATTCCATTGCTCCTGTGGCAGGTATGTTACTTGTGCCATGTGTGCAGCCAGACCTTGGGGACTGGATTCAGTTACCGTATGCTTGTGGCTTCATCTGCTTCCAATTCCCAGATCCATTTCCATTTACAGCTGTAGCTGTAGCACTGCACGACTGTGGAAAGCTCTGAAATACTGCTGCTACGTGTTCTTTGCCAGTGGGTCCAGAACACACTAGGGAAACTGAGTTCACTTACTCCCTTTTGCAGCAAGGGAAATGAAGGGACAGGGCTCACCTGTGCTCACCCTGCAGTGTAGTGGCATAATATAGAAGAGAAGTGCTTGCCCAATACTATTTATAGAGATTGGGCTCCTGGATATAGTGCCTTTCTTTACTCTCTCTCCACCCACTACCCCCAGTGAGTTATGGTACCTTTTCCTATACTTTTCTGAATTGTAGTACTCAAAACAAGGCAAAAATTACCCAGTATCTCTAAGTTTAATGTGTCAACATCATGTAGTCTGTGAACATTACTAGTCAGAAACAATAAGGACAGCAGCAGAGCTTTAGAGAGCTCTGTTTGGAGGGATTCCCTTGGGTCTGTGCTTGAGAACTCAAGGCAAATGTATACATACACACACACATACATAAACACACTTGCATACACAGAGAAAAGTACCTTAAATAAATTTTAGGAATTATAATTAATACTTTTATTTCCCTTCTGAGCTCTGTTGATCTTATGGGATCAAAACAGCTTCGTCATGACTCAGGAACATTCGCAGACATTCCTAAAGCATGGAGAAAGGCAGTGTTTATGAAGTGGCAGATAGCATTAAAAGAATAACAAACAGTGAAATTGAGGGGTGAGTCCTGGATAAAAACTGGGTACATGAATACCTTTTGAAACCTCTAATTCCTCTGAATCATCTCCAATACACCGGCAGAATAGAGATTATAATTTAGCTCTCTGCTAGGGTGGGCTACACACATTCAGTGCTGGTGGTTGCCTGAAGTTGGCCCCATTTATTTAATTATTCCTACTTCACCTATTAAAACCTAATGTGACGTGCGTTTTCTACCCACCTCTGTGGTTTTCCAGCAGACTTCAGCCTGCAGTCCATTATTTTGCTTAGCTTTTCATGAGTAATGAAGTCATGGCAGTGAAATTAAAAGGTGCTATACTGCATTGCACACTGCTGGAGTCTAGATGTAGTGTGAAAGACTAGTTAAAAACATTTCTACACCTTTTTTCCCCAAGGGAAACATGTGAGGTGAGTATCAGAAACGAGCACTGCCTAGAGAACCCAGGGAATAAGCTGCTGAGTAGCAGCATATTGTCATCATACAATATTCATGCCTTCGGTTTCAAGCTAATCTGCACAATTAAAGCTTCAGGAAACTCTCCTCTTAATGCTTAGCCAGGGTTAGCCCACATTTTAAATCCTAAGTTAGCCACCTGAATAACAAATTGCAGGACAGCTTAGGAACAGCCAAGACTTAGATAGGAATATTCTCAAAGGATTTGTGGTATCTACTGTTTTCTCCTCTTCAGCATCCCACATGCCATAGCTAAGGCCGCCCTAGTATTTGAGAAGTTGGCAGCTATTGTTTGAATTCAGTGCTCCGTGTTCCTTACTCGTGAATCTGTAGGAAAGTGAGATGCCTGAAAATTCAGAGCAAGTCCCTAAAGGGGGGTTGGATCTGCTGAGCACCCAGGGTCTAGTGGAGGGAGGCAGAACACGAATCAACAGCTTCAAACTGGAGTCAGATTAACTCCATAACTTGCTAAAACTAAAATATGTTAGCAGGGCATAATTCTTTAGCTGCTGATATGCCAGATCAGACCTGATGATTTCACAGTGTCTCTGCGTTTTATAGATGGGAATTGATTAACATCTTCAGCTTTCTAGAAGGCAAGAGTCATGTCTCCTACAGAGAAGTCTTCGTGTTCTGGCCACTCATGCTTCACCAGTGTGTGTGGAAACCAAAGAAGAACTAATTACATCTCTTGGGAAACTTGGAAGCCCATCACTGCAGATTCTTAGACTCAGATTCTGTTTCAGGAGGAAAGGAGGAGACGGTCATCCTAAATTCAAGTTGGTAGCACTTCAGCATGAATGCCGCCATTCAGATTGGCAGAGAACTTGAGGTTCCAGCCCTAAACGGCTTCAGATGAGACTTTGAGACTCAGATTCTCTCAAATGCCAAGTCCCAAATATTTTCAGAAAATTGACAGAGGGCTTGATTTCTCCCCTGAAATTTAAATATGGAATTAGCTTTTCCCTCTTTGCGCCTCAGTTTTCAGCATCACACATTTAGCCTCAGACACAGAACAGTGGCTGTGACAGCCATTATTTTGCCTGGAATTTGAAATGTTTGCTCAGAGATCAGAAGCCGCCTCACTGTGGGTACTGTCCCATGTTTTGCACAGAGAACTTTCCATTCTTCCTCTGAATTATCTCACCCACAGAATGGAGATCATAAGCCTGCTGAGAGAAATGGTGTGGATGTGACATGCGGCAGTGACCCAGCTGCCTAATCCTGTTTTCTGCTATACCAGCCAGATTTATCCTGCAGTCCAAGTAGCAGTTCCTGCTATCAGTGGTAGCTGATATGCTTAAAATTCATTGACTGAGCAGCAACAGCAACACCATCGTGGGTTCATTTGAGCACTCTTATCAGTGCTTCACCACATTGGCCAAGTTTGCAGTTAATACCACATGCTGCAGTACTCTGTAACTGACATGTGATTTATGTGTGGGAAACAGCGGTACACACCTACCAGCACCTTCCTAATGAACTTACATCACACTTAGATAATTCCCCAAACTTTGCTTTTGAGCTGAAGCAGGCCAATGCCTAAGCATTAACTATCAGTAATGTGTTATGTGGAGTCCTTGTACCCTAGTAGCAATTGCTCAGAAAGCAACAGCTTTTCTAGCATGACTTTCTAAGGGACTTTGTGGATACTGAACCAGAATGCTTACCACCAGGGTTTGGCTTCCTGAGGATGAGGTTGGGCACCTCAGAGTTAAATCTGGGCAACTGTCTTGCCAGCTGTACCCAGAGAGCTGTGAGCTGATGTTTTGGAGGAGTGAGAGTTCTTTACGACAGATAGTGGAACTCATCCCCTTGGCAAAGCATTGTGTCAGCTGTCTCTTCTTGCAGTACTGGGACAACAATGCATCTGCAGTTTGCAGTAAAATACAACAGTGAGGGAAAGCTTAGGGGTAACCAGTGAGCTCTTCAGGCCACCTCACAGTAGAATAAATCATTGATTGCATGGTTCATGAACCAGGGCAACAAATTGTTGATCCTGACCTCAAGCATCCTCTAGACTGTTCATCTGATAGCTTATAAAGAAGTAGAAGTAAATGAAGAATAATTGTCTTGTTCCAAATTCTTGTCTTTTTTTTTTTCCCCCCTGACTGGAAAAGCAGTTAGTTGGAATGTTATGATGAGTCATGAACTGATCCTGCCTCAAATCTGTCAGAAATGGCTGAAATCAGAGGGCAGTTCAGTGCCGTTAATAGCAGAGAGCAAATCAGACAGCTTGTGACTCATTGTGCCTTCACGCAGTAGGAGGGAAGGATTAATGCAAGGGCAAGAGAAACCACCACCACCAAATGCTGTTTTTATTTTGTTACCTACAAGCTTGGCTAGAGTGAATGCTGATTGGCATGACATTAGCGTCCTTCTGCCGTCACAGAGCAAGAGTGTTACAAAGATAATAGGAAAAGAAATTTACTTTAATAAGGGAAAGATAATCGGAGGCAGCAATGCCTAAAGTTACAAGGCCTAGGTAATCATCATTTGCTTGGTTGTTGGTTTTTACTTTAATTACTTATAAAATTCTGATCCAGAAGTTTCATTAGCACAGGTTCAAATGCGTAATAGAGTCAATTTGCCATGCCAGCTTACAACAGGAAAATGAACGGATCAGATTCCAAATCCCCTAGGGCTTGGCATTCTCTGACAGATGCTGAAGCAATATGAAGAGGGCTTCAGCACTGATTTTAGAGGTGGGAACTCCTTTCGTGTTCAAATCCTGTATAGATGGATATACCATAAAAATCTAAACTGATTTTTAACCACAGTACTGGTACCTGGCTCATTACATTCCTAAAGAGGTGCTCTGCCTTAGAGGAAGCTTTTTGTTTTACAAACATCTTGCCTGCCTGCATACACAGGCAAATTGGTTTTACAAGTTACTTTTTATGAGCAAATGATCCCAAAGCATTCATCCTGTGTTGCTATGTGTACACACAGGTGTGTTACTTAAAAGTGGCTCTTTTGAGGCTAGAGGGGTGACGTCAGCTGGAATACAGGACTCTGTAAATCATGTTCAATTTAGAAACAAGTGGCTTTGGACTGATAAGAACGGAAGAAGCACTTTCTTACAGAATCTGCCAAGGTGTCAACACCATTCATGTAGTGCTTGGGGAACTTATTTTTTGGTTTTTCCTCTGAACACTTACATGCAAAAAGCTGTCTGGTTCCATGTGAGAGTAGAGCTGCATTTGCTCAATAGCAGTAGCTGAGATTTTACTTTCCAAAAACGATCAACCAAAGTGCACAACAGCTCCTGCCATGGTATTGTGGCCAGATTTTCAAAGCAATTGGGGTCCAGCCTTCTGAGAGCAGTGACTGGGCCAGTCTTCAGTTGGATACTTCACAGCAGGGTGGAAGGTGAAATAGCTTCTTTCAAGGTCATGCATGGAGAAATGCACAAGTAGTAACAACCAGTCTGAAAAGCCCTGTGTCCTTTTAGACTTGGTGGGGTGAAATGACCTGTGAGCCCAGGATAATGCACAGTACTTGTTGGATTCTCAGCCTAGATACACTCTTGGCCACAAGGAGTTCACATTCCCTTTCTTCCTCAACTTTATAAACGTCAGGAAGGATACTGAAGGGTATAGGAGCCTGGGGAAATTACTTGCTGCTTTTTAGGCAAGTATCTGTTGATGATTTCACAGCTTCTGTAGCAGCAGCAGCAGGCAGTGGAGGAGAGCATCCTACCTGGACCTGGCAGAGTCCAGTGGGGATAGTTCACCTGCTTATTAAGTGTAGCCTCAACAGTGAAGAGAAGCACTGCAAAGGACAGCAGACTGCTCTCTGGGTTCAAGCTAAATGCTCTTTTTTTCTTCCACAGTTGGATGCAGAAGCAAGCGACCATCTCAAAGAGCTCCAGGTGAAGCTGAACAATGTTTTGGATGAGCTCAGTGCAGTGTTTGGTAACAGGTCAGTATTACAAGGTCCTTGTCCTTGAAGCATTCCTTTTTTTTGTCTAATCTCATTTAGTCAGGTTAAGAAAGAAAAGAAACTCCTGTGAAGTACATTGTATTTTTCTTTTTGTCCGAAATTTGTGGCTTTTCAAATACAAAGACAATCTAAAGAAGTGAGAAACATTTTTAAAGTACTTCTCTTCTGTATTTCTCTGCTTGGAAATGTAACATGGAGATCTCTCAACTGTGAAATGTATTTGAATTACACAGAGTGATTTTTTTTTTCAGTAAGTAGTACTTGTCAGTAACAGAATTGCCTGCTCCTTTACTGCTCAAAAAGCAGTTTCCAGCTTAGCTTTTATGAAGCAACATTCTTGTTTAAACATTCTGCTTTGAAACAGCTGACTGATTTCTGATTGTTAAATGAATACTGGAATAAGAAGGAAACAGGTTTGGAATTTGAGATTGACTTGTTCTAAAGCTGCTGCAAATGTTATCTAGTGTTTCAAGGAGCTCTTTAAAGTATTGCCAGAGTAATTGATGGCAATTAGGTTTTATTGCAAATCATGTTATCTTTTACCTGAGGATAAAAATGTGCTCCACTTTATAAGACTTTTTTAGTGAACTATAGAGCTTGTCAATTAAGCGAAATCTAAAAATACAGAACTCCTGTCTGATCTTCGAAAAAAAGACACTTCTTATTACAAACCTCATTCATTTCGTGTTGTGCTGCATAACAGGATTAAAGCAGGCATGAGCTGTAGTGTAGCTTGAACATGGGCAAGGCAGAGCACATCATACCAACTTGGCCTCCCAGGGTTGACAGGTTTGCAGTTCTTACGGCTAAAAAATCATAGTGGGATTTGTCAAAGACAGTTTGGATATCAACACACAAAGCCAAGCAGGGAGACAAGTGAGCAGCTCCCATGGCCAGTAGTGGATGCTGCAGCAAGAAATGGAAAGACTCAAACTGTAACTGAATGGAATCAGTAAAGTTCATAATTAGATGGAGAGTGACTTAGAAATTATGATTAGGAAGGTGAATTTTTTTTTTAATCTGAATATTGTCTCCATGGTGTTATTGCTACAAATAATTAGGGGACAATCTTGACATTTGATAATATGATTTAAAGAGATTATCCAGTATCAGCATATGTACTGGGGAGTGTTTTAGAGAGATGAGCCAGCCAGAGATCTAGTCAGTCAGATCTCTCAGGTGCTTCATTTATTCCTTAACAGTCTTAGGGAGTGAAAAGCAGAGCTGTGGTTTACTATATCAGCATGATCTCCTAAAGGATATTAACTTAGGAGATAGGCAGAAATCTACAATACTCTGTGCAGAGTCTGTAGACAGTTGCTCTTTCAACACTGTGCACACCAGACACTGCAGATCTTAACTCTTCTTCATCTCTGTGAGATAATTGCATTTGATGAGAAGGCAGCACATGTCCAGAGAGCCTCACCACCCTTGTGCTGAGAGAGGGTTTTGTCTGGACACAGAAGCATTTTCTACTTTAAGAGAAGAGAAGTCTCGGAAGGGTTTATCCTTCAAGCAAGGCTAGCTGCTGTTTTGTTCTTGGAGGCTGTAGGAGTGAAGGAAGGAATCTCTGGAGGAATAGGGAGCAGCAGGCCCTGTCTGACAGCATAGGTGAAGTTGTTTTTTAGCTTGCTGCTGCCGAGGGCTCCTGTTAAGCTGTACATCTACACAAGCTTCACTTTCAGGTGAACCTGTTGCCACAGTAACTGATCTATTATTTTTCATAAAACTGGTAACCACTTTGGCTCATATTACTTTTTATCCATGAAGGCATTGTTATTTTCGATCCATGACTGGGGGATTTGAAGCATCTTGAAGCAGGGTCCTGCAATTGATGAAGTGATAGGAGAACTGTGGGGTGGGATTGCCTTGTGACAGAACAGGACCTGTTAACGGCACAGGAAATTTTTAATGCTCTTTTATTTGATGTGGCTTAGTTCTCTGCTTAAGCTGACATTGCCACCACAACTGAGTGCTGCAGGACTCTTTCTGCTAGAAGTAGGGAGGGTGGGAGACAGCTCTGGAATTCTTCCAGTGAGAGGCAGACTAGAATTGATCAAGAAGGACCATGAGGCTAGAGGTGGCAGAGCAGGAAAGGTGACCAGGTGGAGAAGGAAGGTGAGAGCCATGGGGCAGAGAGGTTGCACACTCACACCCAACACACAGGTGTCCCCAGTGGCTTGCACATAGAAGTTCAGGTCCTTTATGCAGAAGTAAAGCTGGCTTCCAGACTTTTGTACCTCTTCTTAAATCTTTACCCTAGCTCCTAATGCTGGCATCTCTTCCTGGTTTCAAACCACTGTGCCATTAATGGATAGTTAAATGTCACTTGTAATGCCTGTTGTTAGTAACTGTTCTTTTAAATGTCAAAGCATTTTCCTTTATTTGCTGAATTGATTAGTTGTCAGCTCTGCTGATCTATTCATAATTTTTAATCACTGCATTATTTAATTTTGAATTTCCTCTTAGCAGGAAGAGGTGGAAAAGTAATTGTGCTTTAATGCCTTGTGTGTCACTTGGTTACAGGGACACTGCGCTATGCACAGCTGAGCCCCACATCCCAGTTTGACACTTGGCATGGACTGTATGGCAGTGGATTGGTTTAAGCTGGTGCCTGCCTTCAGGCTGTCTCTATTATTTTAAGGACTTAGCCTGTAATGGGTCATAATTGGATTTCTGCTGATGGACTCCTAGGTGCTCAGAGTGGGGCATGCATTGTGTCACTGCTTCATGTGATATCCCAATCTCTGTGGTGGAGAAAGCAAAGGGTACAGTGGGGTGCTTTGAGCTAAGAATAACAGCATATCTTGAAGTCAGGAAAGGATCATTTCTTGCTGCAAGATTAATGAACAAACTCCTCGCAAATGTGCTCGTATCTCATGTTCAGAGGTGGTCAGCTGTGTGTGGGTGGTGGGCATAAGGAACTGGAGAGCATGCCCCTTGTTAAGAAATACAGTAAGGGAAAGAGCAGCAAGTCTTGTGAAAGAAAAGTGTGAAACTGAGTGAATTAGGAATTTTTTTTCCTTGTATTTCTGCCACTGATAATCTTGTTTTTGCCTCTCTCCTTATCTGTGCAGCTTTCAGACTCGGATTGATGAGTGCGTCAAGCAAATGTCTGATATCCTCTGTCAAGTGAAAGGGACAGCAAATTCTGCTGCTAATGCCAGAAACACAGTTGCACAAGATGCAGATAATGTCCTGAGGCCACTGATGGACTTCCTAGATGGAAAGTAAGGCAGTGTTCAAATACTTGCTACACATACAGTTCATTGGATTGGAACAAGAATGAGGCAGGGTGGAAAATAGCTCCATGTTCTTGGATTGTTACTGAGATTTCCAGTCTCAGATAATAGTTCTTCCTATATCTGCCTCTCACAAGCCATGGATAGGCTCTTCAGCCTTCATTCAGTGCCAAAGCACACTCCTAGTTCTCCTTTCTACCTCTGGCAATTATAGCAATCAGCAAAACACACTGCTGAGCAAGTAGTGAAAGAGACTGAAATTCTAAATTTTCTAGCTGTGGGTTTTTTTCCTAAAGAGATTTTATTGTAACCAGTTAGCAAGTGCATTGCAAACCTTGCTTATGTACTTGAGATGTATTCTACTCAATATCACAGCCATGTCACACGTATGTTCTAGTTGTACCTGCTGCTGTTCTGACTAGCAAATAAGCTTCTGAACCATGGGATGTTCATGCATTGCTTTAATTAACTGTTGCATAAATACCATGCATCATGATTCAACTGGACTGGGACAGTTAAATGTTCAAGCCAAGTCTTGAACTGCAAAAAGAAATAATTTTTAATCCTTGTAGAAGTTAAACTTAATGCTGATGCACATCAGTTCTTCATTTAGTAAGGGATGGCCAGCAATTTTCATAATAAATGCTGCAAGAGATGTGAAGCTTTACAAGTTTAAAATATAGGGGGTTTGATTGCTTTTAGTGTTGATTATTCCATCTTTCTTCTGGATCACTGTGTACTAAGTGACTCTGCAGCAGTCAGTACATCTAGGACCCTTCTCTTTTGATTTGATAATTTTCCATGCATGCCTTCATGAAGCCTGAAAAGCCATATTCCTTTGTACCACTGAGAGTGTGGTAGGGTGGAAGCTTGCCGTCCAGCTGTGGAGCAAGTAATTTTGATTACGATAATCCACGCTTGGATTATTTTCTTCCCTCCTTTATACTCCTTTATAGAAGGAGAGTATTTTTTTAATGCTTCCTGCATGCCACCGATGTCAGTCCTGTCTCTGTTTGGTTTTGTTCATTTACTGTCTAACCAGCTGTGGGAAGAAGGGAAGTTGGGAGAAGATGTTACACAATGTAGAAGAGTCAGCTGTCAGAGTGCTACTGGCCACAGAGTTCCTGTTCTGTAGCTCTCACAGTATGATCAGTAAATGCTGAAGTTCAATGAGTGTTTCAAAGAAGATTCTAAGACTTTTTGGCCTTTTTTATAGCCTGTACAATAATAAAGGAGGAAACACTAGGAAGATAAAGTTCTTTGTGTTAGAGCAGATAAACGCATGGCAGGTGATTGGTAAATGCAATCACGACAAAATATGGAGTTGTCCAAGAAATATTTTGGTGTGGTTTTAGAGGTGAAAAAATTTAGGTACTTCAGCAGCTATCAGAAACTGTGCAGGAATTTCTGCACAACACTCTGGGAAGTATTAATTTAGATGTTCATCAAAAATCATTATAGTAACCCCTTGAAGCTTAAAATCTGTTATTCTATATTTATAATTTTTTTCTATATACTCTGTAAATCAAATACATCTCCTTAAAGAGATTCTTTTCAATGGTACCTGCTCTTATTTGGATTATTTGTATTATTCCAAACCACCTATCACCAAGTGACACTTTCTGTAGTCCCCAGGTCAATAAACAGAAATTACTGAGCTCAGAAATGTCAATCATCGGTTTTGGCCAGTGTTTTTAGTGCTAGAACTCCAAGAGTGAACACAGGCTATGCTTTATGAAAAGGGGAGATTTTTACCCTTACAGCAATTGTCATGACAAACTGCTTTGCATAGGGCACTGAATCTTCCATATGCAGCTCCTTTTTCATTGCATGTTGTGCTCTTTGAACTTACTCAGTTCTTGCTCTCTCCCTGCAGCCTGACACTGTTCGCGACTGTGTGTGAAAAGACAGTGTTGAAACGGGTGCTGAAAGAGCTCTGGAGGGTGGTAATGAACACCATGGAGAAGCTGATTGTGCTGCCTCCTCTTACAGACCATACGGTAAAGCATTTTCTCCTTCCTGACTCATACCAGAAAGTGTTGCCATTGCCTGTGTAACTCATCCCCCTGACCTAGTGAGTCATCCATCCAGGTAAATTTGTCTGCATGTAGCCTGCCTGAGGATGGAAAAACATGTCTGTAACTTGGTAAAGAAAGAGAGCATCTCTATTTATGGTAGGGTTGCAAGATACAGAGCACGCTCTAGAAAAAACCCACAGTTCAAAATCCATGATCCAAAAGGAATTTCTGTCCATTTTATCAGTTTGCACTGGTTGGGGTTTTGCAATCTTCTAAGGAGAGCTGTCTGTGTATGTGGGATTATGGAACAGTTAGGCTTCATGGCCTTAGGTCATGACCTGTAGCGACTTTTGCCTGGTCTTCTATTAGCCAGAGTGTCTCTCCATATAGATGTGGTTAATTTGAGCTTGATTTTTAATCACCCATCCCCCATTTTACCTCTTCCCCCCCCCTTCCCCTCTCCCCCGAAGGCTTTAATACCAGCATTGGCTGGCAGGATTTTGCTCTCTGTGATGCTGGGGAGTTGGAACTAAGTCCAGATAGTTTTCCTTCAAAGGCAGTCTTTTGTATAATTGTTCAGCTGTGTGGACATGCTGGATGAATGTGTCGTGAATGTAGTGATGCTTTTAACAATGGAACATTAACTCTTCCCCTATTCTGAGAAACCAGAGAAACTGATTAAATGTCAGTCATGCATGCCCAGCTGCTCTGAGGAATGACACTCAGTTGGAGGCAGTGTGAAGTTTGGGCTGTAACCTCATTATTTACAGATGATCCAGAACTTCTTTTCATCTTGCTGTTACAGTAAACTTGCAGTCTGTAGCTCAGTTATGCAGCCTTACTTTTTTCCCAGTGGTGGGTAGAACAACAGTGGTTTTCACTATTCAGCAGTTCCCTCACGTATTTGAACTGGGCTTCTTGGGTTGTAGTGTCCAGGGAAGTGATGCAAACCTGCCTCTTCCTATAGGTGTTTCTTGTTCTGAGAGGGAAGGCCCTTGTCTCTGGCCTTGATGATGATAATTTTAAATAAAACCGTTGAGATGAAGTGTGCTATAATACCTACAACCATGAAATTAGCGTGAGGTGTAATTTGCTAAAGACTGCTTTCTCTGAACTCAGATTTGGAGTAATCATTTCTGCTTGCCTTTATGATTTGTAAAGAAGGAAAAGAAAATAAATTTAGGAAGATGAAATTTCTTTCTTGGTTGGATTGGTCCTGGTTGAATTGCTTTTAAAAAGGAGTCTTTGGGGACAGATGCTAAAATCATCATGTAGGAGCAGCATTAACATGACCCATTTGGAATGGAATCAGTGAGATCAAGGGCCTCAGAGAGAACTAGGGAGGAGCTGCTTGAGCTTTATACTTGCTAGTTTTGGATTTCAAAGGCAGAGCAAGGGAGTGATTCAGTACTTTTATCATGAAGGAGGCAATAACTGTGATCAGCCAATTCTTCCAACCTGCAGAATGTTGCTATAAGGCACTTAAAGTTTTTTTCATAGTTTCTTGTTGCCATCATTTCAGTTTTGAATTGAGAAACAAATTGAAACATACACTCACTTGTCTGAGATAACACAAAATGCTCATAGGTGGATTTTTTGGTGTCTAATTATTTGTATGGTAGTGTGCTGGTTTGGACACAAATCCAGGAGGAAACAACCCGAAAAGGGCATCTGTCTCTCTCTCTCCTGCCTGCCAGGCAAGCAGGCCCCGGCAGCACCTCCCCCACGGGTTCGGGAAAAATAATTTCTCAAATGAAAGTGAAAAAACCTATTTATTTAACAAACAGAGTCCTCCACAGGCAGGGGGCAAAAAGGATATTGAAACCCCCTCCCCTGTCCCCTAAAAGAGGACTATGGATTGTAGAGCTCTTTCTGTAGGTAAAACCTGCAGTCCTACGCTGGGCTGGGCTGGGCCAGGCAGGGTCCAACGATCCCCCTTGGAGGGTCTCACCGAGCAGGTCCGGAGATGGGAGCTGGTCTCGGATGAAAAGCAAGCCAAAAACAGTCCAAAAAGGAACAGAAGCCACTGAGGCAGATCACAGTCCCTTAAGAAACTAGCAAGAAAACTCCCTTTCTAACTGCGAACTGGCAAAAATTGTCAGCTCAAAGAGAGAAAGAATGTAGACATTCTAACTGCAAGGTCAAGCTAGCTGCTTTGAAGAGTTCCCTCGACTTCTCTTTTGCCCCTTTGCAATTTAAAGGTACACTAGAGATCAAGCAGGCGATGGGGAATACACTATTGTCATAGAATCACCCCAAGATAGGTAGCAAGGAGGCTGAACTAGTCTAAACTGGAAATGAGTTATTGCTATTCCAGAAGGACAGTTATGAACAATACAGTGATTAAAGTGGCCTTGTCTGCAGTCCTTGAGCAGGGAACCTGTGGTGAAGCTGGATGAGCTGCAAGGACAAAGAGCTGCTTCCAGTGTTCTCTGGGGCATAGCAATTTATTCTGTCACCACCAGATTTTCATCATTCCCAGCAGTGAAGGCTAGCAGGGCAAGGCAAGGCAAAACTTGGGGTTGCCAGCATGGGCAGAAGCAGTACTTTCTCTTTGCTATTCTACCTCTGTGCCAAGCAGCTCTTATCTAATTTGGCTTGCCTTTTTCTTTTTTTTCTTTTTTTCCTTTGAAAGCACATCAGACACAAATAGCCTTGGGCACTATAACACACTTTCCTTCTAGCCCTCAGCAACAGAAAGCCCTAGTGGTGCCTCTCTGTGTTTGAAGGACCACTGATGGGGATTTCCATCCTAAAACTCACATGCAGCCCTTCAGAAGCAGGAGATACTCATGGTAGAAAAGAATCTCTTTTATGGAATATTTTCTCTTCTTTCTGCAAAATTGCTGGAGGTGCAGAAGTCTTTTTGATCGGTATCATACTCGGGTAGAAGGTTCCCATCACACTGCAGTTTGCCTCACCTGTCAGTTGCATGACCTTGTCACTGCACAGTGCTTAAACACCTCTCTCCAGACTTATCAATTCCACTTAAATTAGCTTCTGGAAGATTCTGCTGTGTGGGGCTCAGGTAAGAAGGTCTTAGCACTGCGAGGATCCGGTGGGGACAGGGCAGTTATACAACCTCACATTCTGATGACCTGAGCTGTGGGTCCTTCATGGCTTTCAGGCGGGTGACTTCAACCTCTCTTAGTACTCCCTGCCTGGGGCTTGTGAGATTAGCAGCAATATGATCTCCAATAACTCACCAAGTAATTCACACCTCACTAATTTTGAGATCCAGCATTAAATCCGTCTGGTAATTAAACACCTTCTGTCTTGGTTGAGTGGATATACACTCTGGGAATCCGTATTTTGGGGTTCAGTGCACAATGCTTGGTGATATTAACTGATTAGTTATACATTTCTTTCTCAACTGCTTAGGATGAAACTGTACCATGCCATCAATGACTAGTCTGATGAGAGAAGAAGTGCTTAGTTTACACCCAGGTGATTCCTCTAGAGCCTCTCCTTTATTTATTTCATACAGTACACTGCAGCCATTCACGTGAGGCTCCATTTGTGCTTGCTCCTGCTATGCTTTTTTCTACTTGTCAGACTTCTCTACACTAAATGAGAACATGGTCCAGGATAAGAACTAAATTTTCTTTAAGCTGAGGGCACAATTTGCATTTGACTTCCAGACTGTTTTTCAGGCTCATCTGCCTGAGCTGCTCCAGAGCTACTCTGTGGTGGAGTGTGGCTTTAAGAGGTTTTCTGAATCCTTTCTTAACTTCTGTTAGTTTAAATGAATCCCCTCTCTTGTGCTAGCTTGGAGCAGAAAAGTTCAAGGCTGCCTCTGTGATGAGGAGAAAAAGCTTTCTTAGCCTTGAATAAAATTATGGTCTGTGAACTGCATATGTGCCTAGTTCTCTGTACTGACAGGTAATTATTTTCCTCTTTTCATCTGCACTTTTAAGCTTATTTTGTCAATTTTTGTGGTTTAATACACCACAACAACTAAAAAATAATTTTATTTTAATATGTGCTAACAAACATTGCCAGATACAATAGAGTTTTTTAAATGAACTTAAATGCTGTTAAATTACCAGATCTCATTGTTGTTGAACATAGGAATTTAAAATACGGGAAATCAGTGTAGAATATCAGATGAAGAACTTCCTTTCACTGTTATGTCTCAGAAAACTAAGCATCGCGTATAATATGGTTTACAAAAAAAAATTGGAATCCAAAAAACTTGAAGTAGGCTTTTGTTTCCTAACTCTGTCAGCTGAGCAGTAGGACAGTTAAGTTTTGAGGATTTGAATCACCTGGAGTATAAATCAGTGCAGTTCTCTTAGCTTCCAACAATTAGACTTGAGTCAGCTGATGGTCCTTCTCTACGTTCTTTCACTGAAGGAACAAAAAAGCATCAGTACATAAACAAGGAATTTAAAATCTCTGTGTTGTGGACTGTAGGTGTGTTTCTTGTTTCTGAAAAGTTTAGGAAAGTACAACTAATATTATGGAAAAGCCAGGAAAACCAACATGAAGGCCCATCCCCTTTCCAGCTGTGTTTGCCTCAGAGATAGGCATGATTCATGATAAGGATTTAATTTGTCCTCATATTGTATCCTTGACATTTTCATCAAGTCCATTGTGGGCAGCTTTTCTCAAAGTTACCTGATAATTTAAGTTCAGTTGTTCTCACTCTCTGGCACAACTGGAATAAATGCCGTCTGTAGAGCTTTGTGGTATGTTTTCTATGCATAAATAACTTCTCTGAGGAGTATGGCATCTTGTTTACAAGAAAGCCATTTGGCGGAGGAAGGAGCTGTCCAGATTTTCATTAGATATTACCAGCATTGATGACAAACTCAGTGTAACAGCAAAATAATTTCTCCTTGCAGACACATTGACAGAGATTGTCACTGATTGACGAGGATTTTCTTAGCGTGCAGGAACTAGGAGTTATCTGAGCAGCTTTGTTCCATGAAGCGTATCCAGTCGCTGGGTATTGCTCAGTGTTACTGACCTGCCCTCCTTAGAAGCCTGAGGCAGTGAGACTACGTGCCTGGGCTGCTTAATGTTGTTCAAATGTATATTTAAAAAATGTGCCCAGTGAGTGCTGAAAATACTGAATTAAGGAAGGTTGATGTTACTGTGTTTTGAGACTACTCCCTTTTTAAAATTCTGGATATAAAAGTGTTTTGTGTTTTGTTTCCTGCTTGGTCAATGGACTTAAAAACCTTAAATTTTAAGACCTGTAAGTCAACAAAATTTTATGGCAAATTGTACAGAACAGCAAGCACATCTGTTGGGTAGCAGAGGCTGGTGAAACCCTGTGTATTCTGGTTGGTTATTTGGTGTGGCCCACAGTGAAATCTCTCTGTTGCTGTTGGTGTGCAGTCATGTTCAGCCCTCCGCTGGAAATACATGGAAATTCGTGCTCTTTCAGATTAGAGAGCCATACTCTTCAACACTACCCATTGGATACTGACAGCAAGTCAAGCTCCCTGTCTCATTTCAGAAGCTTTCCTTTGTAGATTCACTGTGCTTGCCTGCACTTTCCCCTCCACCCCTGCCAAAAGCTGTGAATTTAATCATTTATCAAGAGCTTCTGTTTAGCTACAAAATCAATAATGTTCATTCTGTGTCGGTTTGTATTCAACAAACATAAAAGGCTGAGGAACAGTGAGGGTTAGCTGGTGGTTACAAGCAGAGCAAATCAAGAGGTGATCTGTGGTTTCAGGTCACAGAGTCTTTCAGCTTGAAGAAATTTCCAAAGCTGGAAAAACTAAGGAAAAGGCCCCCTCACCTTAAAAATTACATTCTGGGCTGCTGTTTTAATGGGCAGAGGGTGTCCAGTTGCCCTAGAGCAAGTCTCGGGTTTTCCAGTGTTATATATATAAACTGCCTGTTTTTCTTCTGCCACCCCAGGCAACAGATACAAATAGATGTTTTGCTGAGGGGAAACTTTTAGAGGGGCTGATGTTCATTTTAATCCTTAAAAAAAAATTTCAGCAGTGATCTTTGCAGTAGTAACCAGTTCCCAGGGTCTTCTCTGCAAATGCCTGTGTGGGATAGTTCCTGTTCCACAGAGTACTGATGTGAAGGCAATGAACAAATACCAGGGAAGGCAGCAAAGGAAAGCCGAGTGACATTGGCAGGGGCAAAGGGCAGTATAATAATTCTGGGTTTACATCTTGCTTCATTACAGTTTGAGGTATTTTGGGGTGGGGCATGCTCAAGGCCGTTGTGGTTAAGTGGGAGGGTTAAAGACTGTTAAGATAAGAAAAGATAGTAATAGAGAGGGAAGGAGAATTGGAGACCTTTAGTTCGTGAAACCAACAGTCCTCATACAAGATGCTCCATCCCTAGAAACATTCAAGGCTAGGTTAGGTGGGGGCTCTGAGCAACCTGACCTAGTTGAAAAACATTTTATGTGTTAACATTTATTTTCCAAATGCCTAAATAACCAGTGGGTACATAGGTATCATGTAGCTAGCATGCTTTTAAACCAGAAGGGGGTAGATTTAGGCTAGATAAAAGGAAGAAATTTTCTGCAGTGAGAGTGGTGAAGTGCCTTAAAGCAAGATTTTCTGTCAGTGGGGTTCATCTTCCCTTTATGTTTCTTTATTGGGTATACAACTTCAGTAAGGCACAGTGGGGGAAGAAGAGCCATTGGCCAGGCTCTACAACATTTGAAGGTGATGCTGTAGTATTCACTAGATTTTAGCAATATCTTAGCCCTGAACAGCTGAGGTCCAGTTTTGTTTCTGCCCTGATCTGTGCTTACCCCCACTCTGATGACTGAGCCCTACCTCTGTAGAGGGATTCTCATCATCTTGGGGTTGTGTGATCTTTTGCTTTGGCCTGTTTTTGCTGTCTTCACGCGTGTTTAGATATGAAATATAAAGGAATGTTTGGAGATGGCCTTCACCCCAACCCTGTGCAATCCATGTGAAGGTTCATCCTGTATAAGTGAGTGGCTGCTGTAAGCAAGAGTGAGCTGGTTAGCAAGACACTGTGCTCTGAAATAGCTCTTGATGTGGTATCCACAGAAATGCCAGGGTCTGTACTACATAATAAACAGGTGGGAGTCCAGTTGTGCCTCGCCTTGGGGTAGTTATGTAAAGTTGCTGTGAACTGACTTGTTCAAAGGAAAAATATGTGAAGCCTGTTTATAACCTTTTTTTCCCCCCCCCTTTCTTTTCTAACTTCTGCAACCATAGGGCACACAGTTGATTTTCAGTGCTGCTAAGGAACTGGGACACTTGTCAAAGTTGAAGGTATTGTCCTGCATGGCTTGTATTGATGTCCCTGTGTGTAAGCATGGAAGTGTGGTAGTGCATAGCATGTCTTGTGCTTCCAGTGGTTTGTCGCTGAATGCAGTTGTAGAGAAATGCCTTTAAATGCATTAAATGTGCTTTTAAATGCATTCTACTAACGTTAGCATACTGCTTAACATTAAATCTTACTGTGCGTTCAATCATCAATGTCGTTTATCTCTTCTGTATACACAGTGATAAGTCTGGTACATGGATTTAAAATGGAAAAAAGTAGATTTTTCAATATCTGGCCAGCTCCTCCGTATCCCCATTTATAAAAGGGAGTCCCTAATGGTTGGAAAGACACTTGGGTTAGCTGTGGATGAATTACATGGACTGTTACAAAAATAACTGTTGCTTATGGAAGAGAGCCTATGTCTGTAAATTCCTTCTGCGTGGGCTCCCTTCAGAGGCAAGCTGGCATTTAGCATGAAGGCTCTGTTGATGTGTTTTGACAGTGCATGACGTGACAGTGCATGACATGAGCATTATGAAGTGCACGCCACCTCATCATAAGCGAATCAAGCACTAATTCACTGATCACGACAGGAATGGTATGAAAATAGTGACGCCTTACAGCGCTCAGATTCCACTGTGCTGTGGTTGCACTTGTGCTGCAAGACCGGTATTGTGCAAGAGGAGGAGGTCTAAATCTGAAGTGTCACAGCGCGCAGTCTGCTGTGAGGGAGATGGAGCTGGACCTGAACTCTTTCTCAGAGCATGTTCAGGGTAATCTTCCCAGTGCAAAGGGCATTCTCCTAAGTGATTATTGCAGTTTCAAAATGCATTTGTGCCTTCCTATAGTTTTCTGGTTTTGTCTTGCACGCTAATACAGCTGCCTTCATACAGCTATGTCCCTTGCCCAGCAGATGCATTTTCCATACACGTTTATGTGGCCAGTACACAGCTCATTTAAGGCAGTGCTTATTAGCAGTCCTAGCAAGTGATCAGGGCATGCAGGTGTGTCATTAGATGTGCACCTGTTCTCCTGCTACATTTTGAGGCTGGTACATAGCAGTTAATGCAGTCACCTAGCATAAACCTCCAAGTGTGGCTCCCCAAGGGAATAGCTGTCACTTGTGCTGGGTGATGGCCTTATGCACTCCCACGGTCAGGCTGTCATCCCTGGTGACGTGCTGGCTCATGAGGATTGTGTTTCCTTCCCTGCTTCCTGCGCTTGCAATGCTGTGTGTTGCTTCCATGGGAAAAATACGGAAAAAGGAGCTTTGTAGCCAGCCTGGGAGAGTGGCAGCTGAACCACAGCACACAAATGTGACGCCTGTTCCCTGTGAGTTTCCCCTTTCTCTTGCAAAAGCATCAGCAAGGACTCATGCGGAGGAAGAGAAGCGAAGCCTGCCTTTTGCCTGTACTCCTAGTGTCTGAGGGCAAAGGTCTGAATTTGCTCTTTCTTCCCCCAGGTCACAAGGACAGTCTGTTGAATTCCTGTGGTTTGTTTCCATTCTTGGGCATGGCCACTGACATTCACTATTACCTTTTACTTGTTCCGTATTTTCTCATTACTGGAATTTCTAAGCATATGTGAGGTGCCTTTTGCCAGGAATGGGTTGGAAGCTTTGCTGGTTTCCATTTGCACTGCTCAGGTGAAGGCTGTCCCTCAGCAGCAGCCTGTCTTCAGTTCAGTTACTGTAAAGCTTAAATTTGGTGACTCTGGACTGCATTTTTAGAAATGCACGTAATCATGCAAATGAGGCAAGCCCTAGTGTGTGTTCAAGCCTTTATTTGCATATCCACATATAGAACTGCAGCAGTACAGGTACAGGATTTTATGTGTGGCAAGAAAGTCATGCTCAAGTGTGAAAGCACCTGGATTTTGGAGACCATAAGGGAAATGACATTGTGTCCAAAAATTTCCAGTAGAATAGGAGTGGTTTAAGAGTGTAAATTATTTGAGTTCATGTAAGAATCATGGATATTATATTTTTTGTCCTTTTGTTTTTGCGGGCACATACAAGCTAACAGTGAGGGCATGGTTCTTCAGAATCCCTCTCCTCTGCATTTTTCAGTTCCACTAAAAGCCTGGGAAAATTATGGGATGGATTTTAAGCATTATTGGTCTTAAATAGAACAGGGAGAACAGAGCCCTAGTGAATCAGATAACTCAGCTGAAAACTGAGACTGACAGACCTGACAAGCACAGGCTCTCGTCCTGATGACAAATCAATTTCACAGTGTATTTTAAAAAATGCCCAGAAAGCCAAGCATAAACCTGGCTCCTTGGTGCCACATATCTGCCTCCCACTTATTATCAAACTCTTTCTGCTTGGTTTGCTTAATAGCCAGCAACTGGAGCAGGGAGCAGCTGCCTCCTCTCCCTTCTGCTGCCCCCAGGGTAAACAGCCAGGCTCTGACCGCAGAGTTTATTCTGAAAATACCTGTGGAGAATACAAGGATGAGTCTGAGAGACCAGGAAAAGTTTGTTGGGTTGTTTGGGGTTGGTTGTTTTTTTTTTACTTCTTCTGCTTGAACTTGCATAATTATTTGATGTAAATATTTGTTTCTTGCTCCTGGCTGGCAATCTGGGAAGTGCAAGGTGGCACTGTGCACAATTCTTTATAAGAACAGTGTGGGATTTGCAGAGGGCAGGTATGCACAGGAATGACAGTCGTGGGCTTCTCTCTGAGTAGGTGCAAGTATTACCAGTCCAGTCTCCGGGTTATTTTTACATAATGTGTTGAAGAAAGTGACACTGGGAAACTCAGAGAAAGCAGTGATGTGTTGCTGTGCATTGACAGCATGGGCACGGGCGGAGTGGCCGCTCAGCAGGGCTGAATGAGCTCTGTAGGTGTGTGAGAGAAAAGTGCTGACCACCTGGTTTCTGTGGCAGTTGGGGAAATATGGCAGGCAGGCCTAGAAAGTCATTTTAGCAGATGTGAAAGTAGCTCTGCCTTGGGAACAGAGCTACCCTGACTAAACTGGCCTTTCCCATGAACGTGGCCTTGGGCTCTGGCTGATTTCGCACTTAATCTGACTGTCAGACAGAGAAAAGAACGCTTTACCCTCTGTGTGCTGAAGTCTTTGTGTACTGAAGTGTGAAGCCACATCATCTTCAACTGAATTTACCCGCAGCTCACAAAGAAGAGAGAGGAAAGCTACTGCTCCCCTCAGGACAGCAGATCACAACAGCACACACGCTGCAGCTCACGGAGTGCTGTGCCCCTGCACTCAGTCCCCAGACCAGGGGTGTCCTGTGTGGGGGAAGAGGTGCATTGAGACACATCTCTGCTACTCAGGAAAACAGGGTGTGAACTTGTCTGGGAAACTGACAACTTGAGAGGCATCTTCTGTGCAGTTCAAGGCTGCACTGTGTAAAGCTGATAGCTAGATATCTGTGAGAAGTGTGGCAAATGCCTTGTGCTGCCCCTAGACTGCAGAGAGCCCTGTCTCCATCAGGCAGGAGATGGATTGAAGTGGATAATGAATGGGGACAGCACCAGGCAGTGTGGAGAATCAGCAAGCTGCAAGATAGACAGCAGGTCTGTCCCGGTGAAACACACACATGATGCCACACACTGGGTGTGCTTTACAGAGAGTCAGTTTAGCAGGTGTGTCTCCTGGAAAGTGTCTAGGGGGCCTGTGACATGTTTAAGGTAGGGATAAATACCCTTTGCCTGATTTGTCTGCATCTTTTTTATGAATGCTTTAGAACCCAACCTGAAAACAACTAGCCTGACCCTCCAGCTGCTCAGTTAGAGTATGGGTTTGTGCAAAGTTTTGACTTCCTAAAATATGCTGTTTTCCCCTGAGACTTAGACTAAGCATCAGAGAGAAAGAGCTTAGTGAAATGCCAAAGGATGGGACATCCTTGCAGTCAGCCAGAAGTCTAATAGGAATGTGCTTTCACTGCAGAAAAGGGAATTCTTTCCCAAGTGATTACTGGCTTTTTGCTGTTAGAGTTGGTGGGTCTTAATGGGAACAATGTCTTCTTTTAGCAAACCTGTTTTCTTTTGTTTTTCTTCTGTTACACAAATGATGGAATGAATTAGTGACCTTTGTAGCTGGAAGAGTTAAAAAAATCCACAAATGACAGACATGTAACAACTTTGACTAATGCCTAGTTCTCAGAATTCCTTGATTTAGGTGGTATTTGGAGAATTTTGTTGTGGGTTTTCTCGAATGACAGTGATGGCAGGCAGACTTCTGTTTGGGTTTTCTTGAGAGACAAACTGTGATTTTAAATTGTCACTTACCTTTGTCCAGTTCTTTCCTTATTTATGTCTTCTGTGCCTGCAAGAAAGAGAGAAAATGAGTTTATTTCCAAGTTAAACTGTAATAAATTACTCTGAGAGACTCCATTAAACATTCCTTGAACAGCTGAATTAATGCTACCGCCACAGAGATACAGCATGAATCCAGAGAAAGTGGTGATGCTGGGGACTCCTTTTCCTTTGGCCTCTGATAGCACACTCATGTCAAATACAATGGTTGTTTGCAGGATCATATGGTGAGAGAAGAAACTAGGAGCCTCACTCCAAAGCAGTGTGCTGTTCTGGACCTGGCACTGGATACAATCAAAGTAAGTGATTCCATTTCTGTCCCTGCCGTTCCCTAACTCCATCCCCAAATCCTCTTTGGGAGGACAGTGCCTGTCCTGGTTCAGGAGATGGCAGGAGTTTGTCCCTGCTGTCACAGTGATAAAGGCTCTAAATGAATACTGCCATGTTTGTGTGCACCTGAAGAGGTTCAGGGTGGTGCTGGGAGTCAGCATATTCATATTTAAGTGCTTTGGAAGAGGAGTGCCATGAGCAGTTGGTATCAGCTGGTCTGAGAGCTGGGTTTCCAGTACAGAAGCTGTTTTGTGAATTTTTCCAGCTGTTTCATATCCATACACACAACTGCATGTACATGTTGATTGCTGGTTGCAGTTCTTGCTCAGTACCTTTCCCACGTCTTTTTCATCTTAGCAATATTTCCATGCTGGTGGGAACGGTCTGAAGAAAACGTTCTTGGAGAAGAGTCCAGACCTACAGTCACTTCGATATGCTCTCTCCCTCTACACTCAGACCACGGACACTCTCATCAAAACATTTGTCCAGTCTCAGACAGCTCAGGGTAAGACTCTTTTGTGTTTGCAGAGTTCAATGGAGCTCTTGGCTCTCTTCGTAATTTCTCTCCCTTGTACTGCCAGTTTGTAGAGTGCTTTTGGCAGTAACATTTCTGAAAGTGTGACAGTTCAGAGCTTTTGAAACTGGGAAAGAGGGAAAGGGGGTTATTTCCCACTCCATGACTACATTTGGAGAGAGCAGAAATATGTGAAACATAAGGCCTGGGGTGTTTGTGGTCTTTTTTTCTCTGCAATCCTCACTTAACAGTCACGTTTCATGAATTAATGTGGGTGGGTGGCTTAAGTGAAATTTGCAGTTACTGTACTGAGGCTTGCACGGTGGTGTGAGGCACCATTTCAGCAAGACACCACTGCAGAAACCAGTCAGTGCCTGTGTCACAGGCCAGCTGCTGGCACAGCCGTGTGGCCCTGACTAAGGCTGAGTGACAGCAGTGAGATGAGTCACGGAGCTACGGGCTGCCTGTAAAGGGAGAAGTCTCTCAGGAGAGCAACGAACGCACTGTTTCGTCTGCAGCCAGTACAGGGTATGTGGGAGCTACATGATTACAGATCACCACAACATATTAATAAGCTGCTGGGATGGGTCACCAAACTGTTTGGTGACTCTCTGAGAAGCCTTATGGCTTAGTGATGCTGTTTCATTGAATTTGGAGGGGTAAACAGTTAATTTCACTGCTTTCATGTGAACATCTCCATTTTACTGTACAGAACAATTTGGTCTCTAGTCAAGGACCTTCACTGGCTGACTGTGAATGTCACTATTCTCAGTAAGAGGAGACAGATGCTACTAAGGGTTGGGTCTAACCCAAAACTAGTATTTTGTGTTTTCAGGCTGTTTAATTAAAAGCCTTGCATTAAGCTACTTCATCTCAGCAGCAAAGTCATACAACTCCATGGCATGTCCTTCTTCAATCTTTTTGCATGGGATCCTTTTTCTTTCAATCCTTCCAAGCCTATGAGAGCTGACAGCCCCACAGGCTGTACTAACTCTGCCAGCATGCCATCACACTGAGCCCCAGGATCAAGGGAAAAGCACTCCTAGCTCACATACTTTTCCCTTGTGTGCAAATGAGGCTGCTTGACACTGGCATTCCCATAGCAGTGTAGAGAGTTCAGAGATTTTGTGAGCAAAACAAGGTTTGTTTCTAAAGAGAAAAGTTTGGTTTAGTTTTGGGGTGGTTGAATCATCTGAAGAGGAAGCTCAGAGGGGACCTGAAACTACCTGAAAGGAGGTTGTAGTGAGATGCGAGTTGGTCTTTTTTACCGTGTCTCAAGTGAAAGGATGAGAGGAAATGGCCTGAAGTTGTGCCAGGGGAGGTTCAGGTCAGATATTAGATTTATTATTTCATTGAAAAGGTGGCTACACATTGGAATAAGTTGCCCAGGGAGGTGGTGGAGTCACCATCTCTAGAAGGGTACAAGAGGTGTCTGAATGTGGCATTTGGGGACATAGTTTAGGGATGATTTTGGTGGTGCTGGGTTGACAGTTGGACTAGATGACCTTACAGGTCTCTTCCAGCCACGATGGCTGTGTGATTCTGTGATGCCTGCCTGTAGCAGCACAGTCTAGTCTTCCTTGTGTTGAAACGTACTGCATTAAGACACTGAAATCAAATAAAAAATCAGTACCTTTGAGAGAACGGTCCTGTAGCTGTGTCCCAGCAGAGCAACGATGACATCCAGCGGCCAGACAGGTCAAAGACTGCTACATCCTCTGGGGACTCGGGAACCTGGCTGTTGCCATCACTTACATAAACCACTTTTTAGTGGGGAACTGGAGTGCACACTTGAGTGCTGACAATCCTTGCTGTTCTGTGCACATATTTCCCATTATATATCCAAACTATGAACTAATTGAAGCTAGTTTTTTATGTGGATATGATTAAATTGTCATGATGAGCTAAGATACAAGAAAGTGTCAGCACTGATGTTCTGCAGTCTGTACTACAGTCAGGAGTACTTAAAAATAGAGAAAGAAAAGTGCTCCATTGAAGTCACAAAAGTGACAAATTCAAAGCTGATATGAGAAAGCAGCTTCATGCAATGCATGATTTGACTGTAAAATTTCACAGAGGGCAAGTATTTAGGAGAAACACAAAGATAATGGAACATGATCATTATCTCTCAGAAGGAGGAATATACAGGGCTGCCACAGAAGTGGGTGCATGGGTATTTATGTATTTTTTAAGAAGCTTAGAAAGAGTGAAGCTGTGGCTTTAGGGCATGATATGCACATGTTACAAGGTCATCAGTTAAATCTCATAGCTGACTGATGACATTTCTTTGTGACTTAGTCTAAGCCACTGTAGGGGGCAAGTACTGGGCATGCTAGGCCACTGGTCCAAGTCAGTATCTTGTACGTTAGTAGGCTTGAGAATTTTGGACCCTGTTTAGGGAATAGAAGACTTGAGCTGCGCCACCTCATATCTGCAGGATCAGCGCTGGGATATCTCTGAGAAAGGCAGGACTGATCTCTTCTCTGTGGTGACCAGTGACAGGACCCGAGGGGATGGTCTGAAGTTGTGTCAGGAGAGGTTTAGGTTGGATATTAGGAAAAGGTTCTTCCCCAGAGGGTGGTTTGGGCACTGGAACAGGGTCCTCAGGGAAGTGGTCACTGCACCAAGCCTGACAGGGTTCAGGAAATGTTTGGACAATGCTCTCAGGTACAAGATGTGGCTCTTGGGATGGTCCTGTGCAGGCCCAGGAGCTGGACTCAATGACCCTTGTGAGCCACTTCCAACTCTGCATATTCTGTGATTCTGTGACTGTCTCCCAGGACCGAGGCTAAAGAAGGATATTACTTGCTTACCCTTCTCATTAACCACGTTTGGAGGGGTTTGGAGAGCTGCACACAGGTTGGAGGGACAGAAGGGACAGCACCACTATTTACAGCTGACATCTGCTTACCAGAGCTCTGTGACTGAGGTTTCCCTTTGCATAAGTGTCATGAGCTCATGGGAGGACATGGCTTCATGCAGAATCATTTAAATGCTGTTGGCTTATTTTACTTCCCTGCTCAATAGTTGTACCTTCCAGTTTGTGAGGTACCTACTGCTTTCATTTCGTTACTGAGTAGACTTCTGTGGCACTATGCTGCTGAATGTTTCCTCTGCAGATTTGGATCAGGGCTGCAGTTTAGTTATGCCAGCACAAATTCTGTTCTGTTTTAACCAAGACTATGCCTTACTTGCAGACAGCCTTGCTCTCCAAAGCCTGGTGCAGAAGATCTAGGAGGATATTTTGTCTGTTAAGAGCTGGAATATTTGCCTTGTGTTTAAGTGACATTGCTAATTGTGTTGTAATTCATACTCTTCTCTCTTTATCCTGCTTGCTTTCTTGCCTTTTGAATTCATGTCTCAGTGCATGATGGGAAAGGTATAAGGTTTACCGCTAATGAGGACATTCTTCCTGATAAGGGTATGTTCAAGATTAATGTTGTTACCATAACAACATTACCCAACTGCCTTGCTTTTGAAGTCATCTTGCCCATGCTCAGAAACCTTTTCCAGAGTCCTGTTCCGTGTAGTTCCCTTGTAGAGGTGAACTTCCGCTGAATGCTTGCATCCCACAGACTGAGCCACAGGCTGTGTGGTTTAGAAGTCTGTACCTTGCCTGAGAGCCTGTTCCCAAGCCTGAGATTTATTCATGGGATGTGAAAGTTGTCTTGAAAATGGACCGGTTTTTGGGAGATGCTGCAGACTTGTTCCCCTACCCTTTACCGTGGGGTGTGTGTTTCAAGTCCTGGGCTTGCATGCGTGTGATCTGCTGAGAAGAGCTACTGTAACACATGGGAATGTCTGATATGCACTCAAGGTTATTGCCCAGCTTGAACAATCTGGCTTGAAGGGGGGTTATCTGAAGGTCTGGATGCCCAGGAGACCTCTAAATATTAAGTCTTGCAGTGTTTCATCTCTTAATTTATTTTTTGCTGTTCAAAGTATTTTTATTATCTCAGGTGAAACACATCTATAACCCATTGCACGAGCTCAGTTCTGCAGTTTCACCTTTCAGCATTGTGATACCAATGAGGCTTTCATGTTAAGAATTAAATCTGCTTGACACTAAATGTACAAGTGTGTGTATGCACACAGTTGTACATGCTCAGAATATTTTTTTTTGGCCATCTTCAGAGTGGTTTTTTGTCTCTGACAATTTCAGTTCATAGAACAAGATTTTTGTATGAAAAGGCAAGAATGAAGGTAGGAAAAAAACTGTAATGTGAATTTTGTCATCTTCAAAGGTAATGGGATGATTCTGCTCTCATTCTTCTGAGGCATGAGCATCTCCTTTATAACCTACTAATTACACTAAAGATCAATAAAGACCTGAATGTTTTGTGGCTGATGTTTCTGTGGATGTGGCCATTACATACTCTTGGTAATTCTGCCTGTTCCTGCGAAAAATGCCAGCAGTGTAAGTGACAGACCCACACCATCAGATGGGTCAGGTCAACAATTAAGCCTACCAGTTTCAAAGCTCTATGCTCACGTACAGAAAAAAAAAGCAGTATTGCCCTTCTAAGTGGGGAGGAAACAGTACATTCAAGACCATATTTGTTACAGCCTAAACATTGTTTAATGTACTTAGGTCAAGAATGAGAGCCTACCTTGAGGTAATAATTTGAGGTTCTGTTTAGGTTGCTCAGATACTTTTACTGGTATATTAATGTGACTTTCACTGCCTACAGTTTTGTGGCATGTAATTTTCCTCAGAGAATGGCACAGGTTAGCCCTCAGCCTCTTGGTTTTTAAATGAGTGTTATTGCTGCCTGCAGACCATTCTTGTGAAAGTTGACTTGTTAGATCAGTCTAATCAAAATGTTTGTTTAATGGTATCCTTCAAGCTCCTTACCTAGAATTTCAAACAGACCAGTTTTTCACTTAGTAATGTATCTTACCCTCAAATCTGACAAAATAACTGCTATTCATAGGTACTCAATTACCCTCTAGGTATCTCCATTACAACAGCATTGCTAATTGTCAAGCTGAGGTCAGGCAGTTATCAAAGAGAAAGTCAAATCAATCTGACTCTCTTATCAAAACTTGATTTTCATTTTGCAAAGCAGTCGTTTTCTGTAATTTGCATGACATCTTAATTTTATTACCCAGAAAAATGTCATTTCCACATACTACATGAAGATAATTATGATTAAAAGTTAAAAAGTTGAAAAAAATCATAATACACGAATTGTAAGGTTCATGAGATCTCCCTCTTTTACAAATATGCTATCTCTTCCTTCTGAAGCTACATCTTGTTTCCTGGCTAATTGATATAGGGAAATAAGTATGCAAATTGTGAGTGCTTCTCTCTCATCATTTTTGATGCACAACAAAGAAGGGGTTCTCATCATCCTCCAAAGGGAAGCTGGTAAACAGTCAGGATGACAACTTTTAGGTGATGCACAACATGCAGAAAGGTTCTTGGAGGGTGAGACTGCACTATGGCTCCGTGCAAATCACTAATACCTGTATCTTTTTTTTCCCCCTATATTTCCTCTGTTGTGATATCCTCTCCTCCTTTTTCTTTTGTTGTTGAGTTTTTTGTCCTCTCTTGTTCCCTGAGCAGACAGGAATGCCAATGCTCACCACTGGAATGCCTGCATGTACACACAGTAGCTTGGCAGGAACCTCTGAAAAATCCTTGCTCCCTCTTAAGCTCCACTGTTGAGCGTTAGGTCTTTTAAATTCTTTTAAAATCTTCACTGGTGTTCTGAATAGGATGCACTCTTTGGTGGAGTGGAAGAAGTGTTGGTGTTTGTGTGTTGGGCATGTGAGCCTGATGTTACCTTGCCACTACTGTGACATTCTCGGTGCTGACTGAAAAGCTGGCTCTGGGAGGTGTGCTGTGAAAACACCACATTGTCCTCCTGAGGCCGTAAGGACTCGTGCCAATTACCAGTAATCCATGTGTGCACGGGGGGGGTGTCCACTTTCTTCCAACAGGCTCCGGTGTGGATGATCCCGTGGGAGAAGTGTCCATCCAGATCGATCTGTACACCCACCCAGGAACTGGAGAGCACAAGGTCACGGTGAAAGGTATTGGCAAAGCACATGCTGCTGCTCAGGCTCCCAGGGGCAGATCTCCAGCTGGCAGTCAGGATATTTCTGTGTTAGCTCGTGGGGTTTCAGGCCAGAATTTTTTTCTCTGTTTCACATCAGGGACACGTAGAGAAACAGCAGATGAGCTTGTCCAGCCAGTGACATGGCAGTGCACGGCCCGGCTGTTTATTGGCAGCAATGTATGCAAGTAAACAAAGATCAGATGATGGCTCTCGCCAGGCGCCACAGTTTAGTCTGTGCTGCAGAGAACGGGGCAGGCTGATCTTGCGAAACTGCTCAGTGTACACCCAGAGATCACAGAGCCAGTGAGAGTTCAGAGGCTCCTCTCCCCCATCCTGAAGGCCACGTTGGTCCCTGAACAGCCACTCTGGAAATAACCAAAGCAGTGATTCATCCCAGGGTTCCTTTTCCTCCTTCATCTCCTTTGCTTGCATACAGCATACTTAACTACTTTAATTTCCTCTGAAGATTTATATAAACAATTCTTCAGGCCTCTCTTCTGGTTAAATCTACACTGAAGTGCAAAAGCTGATTTTCAGAGCTATTTCCTCTGTTTCTTTCTGTTCCCTACAGTGACCTGAGATAGAATGAAAATTAAAAGCTAATAGTTCTGGATCCTGGAACCACCCAGGTTCCAAACAAAGCTCATGGGCTGTGTTTGTCTTACCTGCAGTCCCATTTTCCTTTTCAACAGAGACCTTAATATTGGCCTCCAAAATGCCCCTTCTTTTTCTTATCCCACACGTAATGGTGATATAAACCTGGAACTGTCAGGGCAGCCTGCCCAGGGCTGCAGGAATGCCTCTTTTCTTGGGATTACTTCTTGACAATCCGTATGGCAGAAGTTACATACTGTCCCAAACATTAAATTCCCTTCACGGAACTTATACTAGATCAAAAAAGCACATCCTTGCATTACAAAAAAGTCCTGCCCATGTGTGTTGTGACACTGTCATGTTTTGAGTTACAGACAAGAAATTGAAAGCAGAGCAGAGCTGAAGGATGTCCAGAGCAATGAGTACAAATGAGTATTTGCTGTAAACCAGGTTGTGACTCTCTTTTCCAGTTGTGGCAGCCAACGACCTGAAGTGGCAGACGTCTGGCATGTTCCGTCCATTTGTTGAAATCACCATGATTGGGCCCCACCAGAGTGACAAGAAGAGGAAGTTCACAACCAAGTCAAAGAGCAACAACTGGGCTCCAAAATACAATGAAACCTTTCATTTGTAAGTGTGAAAAATATCCTGAGGATCCGGCGTCGCAAGTGCAGATGCAGAGGGACAGATAGGGTTTTCCAGTGTCCCCAGACAGCCTGCTCAGGGCCCAAAAGAGTATATGATCCAGGTCCTGTCTTCGGTGCCTTGGCAGAAAAACTGGATTATGGAAGTTTTTGCTGCGGGTGGGACGCTGAGGTCCATTCTATACCAGCAGTGTCCTTTGGCTACCTTCTGAAATGCTCTTTGTGACCAATGAACACATTTTACTGTCCTCTGCCATTTTAATGAACTTTATTGTTTTTTATTGGTAGAGTTGAGGCTAAAAGTTCATTTTTATTTATTTCTTAACCTTAATGTGCATTTTTATCCGAACTTGACATGTGGGACTTTCTGAACTTGTTTCCAAGGATACAGCCCTTGGAATTGGTAGTAAGTTGCACTGCTAAAATTGCAGTGTTTCTCAGCATCAAGTATTGATCTCTTCTTCAATATTTCATTTTCTTCCAGTATTACAAGGACATATTCCTTCTTGAGAGGCTTAACAGAGGGAGCTGCAGGTTTGAGCTCTCTCAGCTGTACATAGGAAAATGAGATGAGGAGAACTGACCAGCAAAAGGCTGTAAATGTCTGGGGGAGAAGGGAGAGAAGGGAGTGTTCATATAATTGTTCTGTTCTGTAAGGAAAGGCAGGCTTCCTCTAAGTGAAGAGATTTTGTTCCTTTTATTCTTTTAATTTTAGAAACATCAGAAGGGTTGGGGATTTATTTTTATTAGCTTTCACATTAATGGAAGATCCTGAATCTTTAACAAAGACTTCATCTAATTAAAATAGTAATTCTGAAATGAAGCAACCCTTAGCAGAAGCAGAAATGTTTAAAGTCATCTGAGTTGAAAATCTATTATCATGGTGTTAATGTTTCCCGCTTCTCTCATTTCACAGTTTAACACACACACACGAACACACACAAGTTGCAAAGGCAACTTGAAAGTTGTTGCTTGTTTTTTCTTCTTGAGTAAACAGGTTTTCTTTATCTGCTATAAATTGGCAAAAATGCCTACGTGCTGTAGGTTTTACTTCACTCTTTCTGACCGGGGTTTTCTGTAGAAAGAAGTTTTCTGTAACTTACCAGAGTCCTCTAGTTTTCTGTCTGTAACAAAAAACCTTTGTTTTTGCACTCTAGACACTGTAAGTGAACTTGTGTGTGTTTTTCAGCATCCTGGGGAATGAAGATGGCCCCGATGCCTATGAGCTCCAAGTCTGTGTGAAGGATTACTGCTTTGCCCGGGAGGACCGGGTTCTGGGGATAGCAGTGATGCAGCTCAGAGACATAGCAGACAAAGGAAGCTGTGCTTGCTGGTGCCCCCTTGGGCGCAGGATTCACATGGATGAGACTGGACTTACAATCCTGAGGATTCTCTCTCAGAGAACCAATGATGAAGTTGCCAAGGAATTTGTGAAGCTGAAATCTGAGTCCCGCTCCACAGAGGAAGGCACCTGAGCTGAGCTGTGTAATGTTCCCTTTCCTCTTCTGCCTTGTGCCAATATGTGCAAGTGTTCAACAATTCTCTTTTATTAATTGCAAAAGGTTTTTTTCATGTTGTCTTTGTCAACTCCGATAGCGCACGTGTGCTGTATAGGAAACAAATCCATCAATCTGATGTGAATTATTTATTTTTTAGTAGCTGGGTAAGACACCGTAGAGAATGAGACAATCTCTTCTTATTTAACATGTAAATTCTGCTTTGTGTATATAAATTATTTTATATTGGAGGCTGGAGTTGCTGGGTTTTGTTGATATGCAGCACTGTGATTTTATCCTCTGAATTTGGCAGGCATTAAAAAGGTTCTGCGTAATCACACTACGATGCAAACACAACTGTGTGGAAATTGGGAGGAGATGATTTGGGGGGGTTGACAAAGCACAGTTATCTCTCATTGAATTCACGTACTGTGGAGCTGCCTGGGGATCTTCTGACACAGATTATGCCAACGTGATATACAGACACCTCAACATCTGCTTAAAAAAGAGGTTGCAGATGGCTCTGAAGATGCACACCGAATGAATGTATGTCCACAGATGTGCTGCTGTGAGCGCAGGCGAGACCAGGGCCACGAGCCCGGCGTAGGGCCTGAGATCTCGTAGCCAAAAGCTGCAAAGGCAGCACACCAGGAGCAGGCAGCAGCTGCCCTGCTGCTGTAATTAGCTGGTGTGTCTCGGAGAATACAAATCCCCACGCGCTGCTGGGAGTCCCTGATGGCTGTGGGGTGCTGTAAGCTGCTCAGCTCCATAAGGCACGCTCGGGCTGCCGTGACCGACACGGTCGGGAAGGGATCAGCGTTAGAATCGTAGAGTTAGAGCCATGACGAATCACATGGCTGCTATGTGCTTTTTCCACTTCAATATTCTTTCGTTAGTGTTTGACAGAGGATTGGATAATTTAATATCGCAGGCTTTCTGTAGCATTTATTACCCTGGAGTAGCTAAGACCATTCCTCACTATGAACCCAGAAATGATGGCTTGCTTGGGAGAGAGGAACACACCTCCCCTCTGCAAGCCCTCAGTCTGGAGTGCTGGTCAAGAGGCAGCACGTCCATTTGCTTCTGATCTTGGAGATGCTGTTGGCCGTGCTGTGGTTGATCCATGCTGATTGTCATTAATCTTATAATACCATTGACAATACCATTGAAATATTTTTGCACTGTCTTAAAGAAGCATCCTGCTTTTGTTTTCTTGGAAAACAAAACACTGTCCTGAGCAAAGTAATTGCAGGGAGGTCAGAATTTCTGACTGAAAATTTGTAAGCAGGAAGATCTGGAGTGGTGATTGCACCTGAGGCATGTTTGTTGGAGGGTTTTTATTGGGGATATTTTTGCTTTTCCAGCTGCCCTTGTGCTCTGGAAAGTGCAGCTGGAACAAGCCAGTCCTTGCCCATAAAGTACTGTAATACTGTCAATAAATTCAAGGACTGCATATTGAATGATCTTTTTTTTTTCCTTTCTTTTTTCTCTGACACTTGTGTAGCTGTATGATGTGACTCCTGTATTTCATGGGCCTGCTTGTAGAGTTCTGAGACAGCACATCTGCTTTGTTCTTGTCCATGGTGTGTTACAATAGTGCTCTTCAAAACTCCACGCTATTTGTCATGATTTTGAATCATTGTACGTGCCATTGTTATGAGAACTGTTAGTATAGTCTTTAATAAACCTTTTAGCAGCATTTGGAGTTGTCTGTTGGAGCGTTACTGTGACTGGGTTTCCTAAACCGTGGAGAGCAGAACCACTGCTGCATCTTTGGAAGTTATTCAGGTTTGGTACGTAGATTTCTTTAGTGCTTTAGATGCCTAAGGAATATGAGCAAGGAATATGAGTCAGACAGTTCCCCCCTCCTCCGTGCTACCTCTGTCTGGGACATCTTTCCCTGAAGTCCTTGGCTTCTGATAATACTCTGAGACATCGCAGAAAAGCATAAAAAATAGCTTAGTTACTTTTTTTCTCCTGTCTGGATCTTAAGTCACATTTCCTTTGTGCTCAGGGTAATCTCTTGAAGGTGCTGAATGGAAAGACTCAGACAAGGCAGTTGGATATTTTGCAGATAACAGATGAGGAAAAATAATCATATATCAAACTTGATTCGTAACTTTCAGCCTTTCAGCCTCTTATGAACATTAATACTCTGTAGATGGTATGCACAAGAGATGAAAGAATAAGCCTTCTTGATGTCAAGTAAACAACTCCTCCTCCTCATTTTTTGGGGATTCTGCCAATTTCCAGCAGACAAGGTCAGATAACTCAGAGACTCGTATTTCATGATAACGTGGGTCTCTGAATTTCTGTGATCTGAAATGCCATTTTTTCCTTGGTTAACATATGCTTAGCAACAGAGGCGCTTGGGAGGCAGTCCTGAAGGGCAAAGAAATTGGGCAACATTGGATATTCTTCAAGAAGTAAATCTTTAAGGCACAAGGCACCAGGAGTAGGGCATCCTGGCTGAACAGAGAGCTTGGGCTGGAACTTGGGGAAGAAAGGGAATTTTCTGACCTCTGGAAGGAGGAGCAATTCGGAATGACTACAAGGACTTGTAATTGTGGGATTATGCAGGGAGAACATTGGAAGTGCCAGAGCGCAACTAGAACTTAATCTGGCTACTGCCATATAAAACAGTTTCTGTAAATACATCAGCAACAAAAGGAGGGCTAAGGACAAGTTCCATCCTTTATTGGGTGTGGTGGAAACATAGTGACAAAGGATAAGGAAAGGCTGAGGTACTTTATGCCTTCTTTGCCTCAGTCTGTAGTAGTAACACCAATTGTTCTTGGGGTACACAGCCCTGTGAGCTGGAAGACAGGGATGGGGAGCAGAACGAAGCCCCCCTGATCCAAGGGGAAATGATCAGCGACCTGCTGCACCACTTGGACACACACAGGTCTGTGGGCCAGATGAGATCCACTCAAGGGCACTGAGAGAGCTGGTGGAAGTGCTCACCAGACCACTTCCCATCATTTGCCAGCAGCCCTGGCTCACCAGCAAGGTTCCAGCTGACTGGAGGTTGGCAAAAACAATGCCCATCTACAAGTAGGGCCAAAAGAAAGATCCAGGGAACTACAGACCTGGCAGCCTGACCTCAGTGCCATGGAAGGTCATGGAGCAGATCATCCTGAGTGCCACCATGGACACATACAGGAAACCAGGGGATCAGGCCCAGCCAGCATGGGTTTGTGAAAGGCAGGTCCTGCTTGAGCCACCTGACCTCCTTCTGTGACAAGGTGACCCATGTAGCAGGTGAGGGAAAGGCTGGGAATACTTGGGCTTCAGCAAAGCCTTTGACACCGTTTCCCACAGCATCTCCTGGAAAAAAACTGGCTGCTCATGGGTGCATTGTTCACTGGGTGAAAACTGGCTGGATAGCCAAGCCCAGGGAGTGGTGGTGAATGGTGCTGCATCCAGTTGGTGGCTGGTCACCAGAGGTATCCCCGAGAGATCAGTGTTGGGCCCAGTCCTGTTTATTGATGATCTGGACAAGGGGATTGAAAGCACCCTCAGTCAGTTTGCAGATGGCACCAAGATGGATGGGAGTGCTGATCTGATTGAGGGCAGGAAGGCTCTGCAGAGGGATCAGGACAGGCTGGATCCATGGGCTGAGGCCAGTTGTGTGAGGTTCAGCAAGGCCAAGTGCTGGGTCCTGCCCTTGGGTCACAACAACCCCCTGCAGCTCCAGGCTGGGGCAGAGTGGCTGGGAAACTGCCCAGTGGGAAAGGACCTGGGGGTGCTGGTGACAGTGACTGAACATGAGCCAGGGTGTGCCCAGGTGGCCAAGAACACCAAGGACATCCTGAATGTACCAGCAATGGGGTGTACCAGCACAGAGGGACAGTCACTGCCCTGCTCCTGGGCACTGGTGGGGCCACACCTCAAATCCTGGGTTCTGTTTTGGGCCACTTACTACAGGAAAGACACTGAGATGTTGGAGCATGTCTAGAGAAGGGCAGCGGAGCTGGGGAAGGGTCTGGAAACAAGTCCTGTGAGGAGCAGCTGAGGGAGCTGGGGGTGTTTATCCTGGAGAAAAGGAGGCTCGGGTAGAACCTTATCGCTCTATGATGACCTGAAAGGAGGGTGTAGACAGGTGGGGGTCAGCCTCTTCTCCCAGGTAACAAGCAGCAAGAGGGAATGGCCTCAAGTTACCCCAGGGAAGGTTTAGGTTGAATACTATGAAAAAAATTTGTCACTGAAAGGGTTGTCAAGCACTGGAACAGGCTGTCCAGGGACATGGTAGAGTGAATATCCCTGGAGGTATTTAAAAGGTGTAGATTTAGCCCTTGGGGACATGGTTTAATGGTGGAGTTGGCAATGCTGGGTTAATGGTTGGACTTGATGATCTTAGAGGTCTTTTCCAACTTGAATGATTCCATGGTTTTACAGTTCTTACATGAGTAACTCAGCTAATTCAAGTACAACTCGAAGTCCTGGCTTCGTCATGGGGAAGTTCCTGAAGTTGATGGCATATCCTGCATGGTGTGTAGTTTAAAGCATGACTTTAATGCCCCAATTCAGTACCTGGTCAGGTGGTTCACAGGTTTTTCACTCATCACAATTCCTCCTTGTCATTTCTTCAGCAAGTGCTGCAGTGGAGGGAGACCAACACAGAGCAATTCAAAGGAAAAAGTGCTGTCTGTAGCCATGGGGTAGAGGCCTGGACAGGGCAAGAGGTCTGGCTTTTACAACACAGCCTGGAACCCAACTCTGCTCAAGGTTTTGCTTATCCACTAGTCTAGCACTTCTCTTGCCATCCAAGCTTGTGAGATTTTTAATCATAGCATCAGTTTCCACAAGCATTGCTTTATAACATGTTTGCCTAAAATTGTTGGCCCATCTTGCTTCATTTCTTGGGTTTAGAGTAATTGTGATGCTTTGAAATTTTCCTTTCTGCCTGAAAAACCTTGCAGATCCGAGCTACAAACACTCAGGCTTCTGCTGGTACCTATGGCAACAATACTGGGGTGTGCACATGAATGTCTTTACTCTGAACATTCCTGAAAATAACAGCTGGATATAGGACGTACACTGTAAGTATCATACATGTAATAATAAATAAATGAACAAATAGAATACTTATTTTATGACTATCTATATGCTGGTGTACCTGGGGTGGAAATGGCTGCCTTGAGTTGGAAAAGACTGTTCCAAGGACACTGTGGCAAAGATGACAAGCAGCAGGGCCTGTAAGTAAGTGGCCTGCTGTCCCTTCCAGGAATCATCTGCAGAATGCAGTGACACCAACTTAGAGCAGCACAGGAGGGAGGTGAGAGCTGCGTGCTGGAAGCAGATGGGTGAACTCTGCCAATGTTCTCACAATTCTTGCCCAGGAACTTTCTGTGAGGCCTGTGGGAACAACAGACTGGATTCAGACCACAAACCTTGCCTCCTAGAGTGGTTAGAAGCAGCTGTCCAGAGAAAAATAAGAACAAGGTAAACTTAATGATGCTTCCTTCTGAGGCTCTTTGTGCTGCTGGTGATTTTTAACTAGAGGGTTGTATCTGACTCCAGGATTCCTCTCTAATAAAGTGTAAGCTGTCTGTTTCCTATCCCTATTTGTGCAGTTCCATGGATTTATAAGTTCTTCTACAATATGACCTATTTTCTTTTATTTTGAACATGATTCCAACTAATTTGACACCGAGCATTATTTTTTCAAAGAGATGCTGAAGAGCTGGTCCTCCTGGCAATGAAGATATTGTAGACCTCTATTTTATCCCACCCCAGTCATTGCTCTTTCGGGTGGCGGCAGCCTGGTTTCTTTTTCCCCAAACCTTTGATAGTCTTTGTCCTTCTTTGAACCTTTCCCATTGAAGTGGATCATTTCTGAGCTGTGAGGACCAGGAATACGAGGACAAGAACAGTATCCAGCACGTAAAATGTGGACCAGCTTCCAGGAGGAAGCCTTTTGAGGATAAGAGTTTGCTCTTTGCTCCTTATCTTAAGAGCAATAGTCAGTAGTTCAAAAAACACTTTTGTTTTTCATCAGAGGATGCTGGCTGGCTGCTGGGAGGAGCAGAGATGGTGCCAGACCTTCCCAGTGACACTGGGATTTTGTAGGATTCCAAAAGGAGAAGTTCAAGGGTTGCTGAAGCTTGGGAAGTCAGCCTAAGAAAGAAAGAAGTCACCCTGATGAGAACTGGTGAATGGTGAATGGTTGAGATCATTTGACATTTCATTCTTCTCTTCATTTCTAGACTTCTAATATTTAAAAATATTAAATAATTTTGTAGGAATGGAGAGAAAGAAAACAAGCCTGGGTTTTGGATTTCAGAGACTTTTTGATCTTTGGGAAATCACCTTCAAAGCTGTGGCTAACTTGCGTCTGTGACACTGTCAGAAAACTTCGCTGGAGGAGTGAGACAGCTGGACTCAAAGGGATGATGCTTGAGTGCACATGGTGGGGATAAAAGGTCCATATGGGAAAGGATGTTGTGTTTCTGGGTGTGTGATGGATGAGAGCAGAGACCCAAGGGCAGGAGTGGGAAGGGTGGTTTATCAGCCTTCCTGGAAGAAATTAGCAAGCTGATGGATGGAGATAAGACTGGGAGTGACTAGCATAGACACTGAGAAGGCAGACGGCACTTGAAATGTGGGATTCAGTTTCTGGACAGCATCAGGGAGGGAGTAGGCAGTGGAGTGGCAGTGGAGTAGGTCAGGCTGTTCATGGGATTTCCTCCAGACATGTCATCTTCCTCCTTTTCTGCTCTTATGCTCTCATTTCCTCCTTTCTAGAGAAATTGTGGCTCTGTGAACATCTGCAATAGCCTAACGAGGCTGGCTGTATTCCCTAGAGGTTGGTGGAATATTCACTGCCCTTCCTGGGGGTTGTGGTATATAATCCCTCAGACTCCTCTTTTAAACTAGGAGTGTGGATGCTGGAGGATTTTTTACAGGATCTCATTTCTCTGGTATTTTATCATCTCAGTTGCTGGCTGAGATTTATGTCCAACATAGAAATATTTGTTCTTGCACCAGTGCTTTTCATCACAGTAAAGTCTTCTGGTGTTTGGATAACATTGTTGTCTTCACTAAACTTTGTTCTGCTACACCAGACAAGAGCTGGGCTTTTGCTTATAAGCAGTTCCCTCCATTTCCAGTCCCATGTGCATAACTTCTTTTTGTTTCTCTAATGTACAGCCTCTCTAGCATCACCATCCCCTAGCTTTAAGAAGTACTTCTCATTATCAGTCCCTGCCTTTGTGGACTTCTCATATTTCTCTGCCCATTTCTGTTATGTCACCCCATAGTCCTTTCATCAGGAATTCCCATCTCACATTGTATTCAATGGGTTTTTTGAGTCCATCTAGGTTTGAGCTTTCAGATACAGAAATTGTGTGCTCACCCACAATGTGTGGGAAGACTCAACTGGCTCACAAATGACACTGAATGCCTCTTACTATCATGTATTTATTCCTGCAAGCAGCCACTGCTCCCACATCATCTCAGAAGTTATGGAGCCAATTTTCAGAAATATACACATTGAACAGGTTAGAACTGGGAAATCACTGATTAGAGCCAGGATTAAGCTGGTTCTGCACATTCTAGCTCTGCGAAATCCATTTTGCATCTCCGCTCTCTTTCCATCCTTTTTTTTACTGCTCTGCAAGACTTCTAAAGCCTTGAATGCTGCTCAGGTCAGCTGCAAAAGTCAGAAGTCGCTTGGATATGGTCTATATTTTGGACAAGAGCTCCTCCACCTTCACAGATGAATAGACCCTCTCTGCCTTCAGTTCTACATGTCAGTGTTACCAGAAGTGTAGCATGGAAGTGATCCTTTCCTGGGGATCAGGGGAATTTGAGCCCTCTGAACTTCTAGGGACCATAGCACAGTATATTCCATTTCCTTGTTTTCTGTTTCAGGCAGTTTCTTTCTTTGTGAGTGATGCCTGAGGCCATGTCCTTTTGTGAGACTTTTTTCATCTGCTTCTCCTTGCCCACCTTCTTCCTGACATGTGACAGAAAGGACACCAGGGTCCCTTTGAAGGCTGTCCCTCAGTCATCATGACCACGAAACAGGCTTTAGACTCAGCAGAGCCCCCAGGACCTGGCTTACACCAAAACACCAAGGAAACCCTCCAGCATCACACCAGCAAACTCAAAATCTCACGAAGCCAGGATGACGTCTGAGGAGAGAGCAAACCAGAACCACAGCACTGCAACCACCTTTGCAAATTCCTCTCTCCTAAATGTGTCCAAGTCAAAGAGGGGCAGAAGAGCAGGCAGGTGAACTGTGCCTCTCTAATCCAGACCCTGGTGACATCTGTCAGTCTCACCTGGGGACCTCTAGCACCACAGTCCTGCTTAACACTGAGTAACAGCAACTTTGTGAGATGTTTGAGCTGATTCCTTTGCACATTCTGTGCATTCCAAAAGACACTGAGAACCAGAGCAGTCGTGCACTGGGAAAGAAGAGCTGTGGTTTTTGGCAGCTGACAGGCAGGTGACAAGAAGAAGTCTGGAAGTGTAACATTGATTAGATTATTTCAGTACAATGTAAAACACTGTGTGATAAATAATGTAAGCATATTGAAAGTTCACTGAATACCACATAAAATTTGGACCTCCAAGCACTCACCATGTCCACAGGCCTACAGTACTCATCACAAATTGTGTCAAAGACTTCTTCCAGTCCAGTAATTGTTTCACTTTGAGACAAAGGCATTAGCTGCAAGTTCTACCATGACAAAGTACATAGTGCTCAGTACTCTCAGTCTATGCACCTCAAAGAACCTTTATATTTTCCTGTTTCCTCAGCACGATTGACTCAGATGGACTTTAAGCTCTTCTTATTTATCTTTACTTGACTTTGCTTTGTGAAGTCTTTTGTTGTTGTTTCAGAAATCAAAACCCTTTACTTATCCTTACGTATCAACTACAGGTAACTATTCACTGGACAGTGAATTTTATAAGTTACAGTGCTTTTATAAGTTACTCTTTCTAGTATTTTTGGTTCTTATTGGAATTAAACCCAGAATATGATAAATCCTTTTATCATCTCTGTGACTATGTAGTGACAAAACCTGTCAGCTGTCACACCTGGTAGTGCCATGATTAATAGAAGCTGTCCACCAGTTGCTGAGATGCTGTTTTCCTGTAATGACAACTGTCAGCCAAAAAGATTTTCATCTATTTTCCATAATTCAGATAATGTGGGAACACCAAGCCTGTAAATGAACCTACGAGGAGGTGCATCTGAATTAACTGAATTCTGCAAAGAAATAAGTGTTCTCACTGCCTGCTGGAAATCTTTTTTTCTCTTTCCCCCCCTGCCCTCCACCCTTGAGATGCTCTTTCTCAAGGCTCCCTTACGACCCACTGGTGTTCGGCAAACTAAGGAACATAAGCCTTGTCTGTCAGCATCTCCAGAAGCAGAAAAGACAATTTACAGTGATTTGCCTTCTTCCTAATCACAGTTAGAGGTGCAGAGAGGTGTATGGCTTTGGCAGCTGGAAGAGTTGTTGAAGTCAAAAAGCCTCCTTTAATTTAAGTTGCTGATAAACATGGTCAGTTTATCTTTCTCTGGAGCACAGCAGCTTGTCAGGCTGCAGGTCCTTATTTGGAATTATTTTCACGTTCCTGGAGTCAAGCCTAGGTCATCAGTTTCATCAAAGGAGGAAGTTTCTGAGGATGACCATCATAGATGCAATAAAAACACAATAAAAACCAAGGTTTTCTCTCAAAAAGAAATTGGCAGCAGCAATAGCTTATTCCCTGTGTATGTGTATTTGTGTGCATGTGTGTGTGTAGTTTGAAGACATAAATACCCTCTGTGCTTCAGGAAAGTTTCTTGCTCACTTTTCCAACAAGCCCACACAGCCTTTTACAAATACCCTCAATCCCCATGTGCTAGAGAGGTGATGATTTTGGGGCGTTTTCCTCCTTGCCTTTCTTCTCCCCATTGAAAGTAGCAAAACAGCCATGAGCAGAAGTGGGAGACCATGGCCAGTGCTGGATATGAAGCTCCCATATTACAGCTGATTCCTGGAAGCCACCCTTTCCTGAAAACACCTGATAGCACTGCAGGGCAACCCCTGCACATTTTTCTGCAGAGGGGAGCTTGTACTCCAGCCTAGACACTGGAAGCAGGAAAAACAATATCTTGTTCTTTCAGCTGGAGCCCAAATGAACTAAACTCCTGCCATTACTCCCCAAATGAAGGAGGTTGTGAAGGCTTCAGTCACTGGGTAAGTGCTGCATACCATCAAATCCCAAAGCAACAAGTTATGAAAGAAATTTAAGCAAAATCTCTGTCAGAGGAAGTTTTGCTTCACAGATTTGTAGCCTCAGTGACTTTTTTTTGGGGGGGGAGCACTCTTGAAAAAGGGAAAACATGAGTGTGTTAACCCCAGGATAAAAAACAAAACTCCTCCCACTGGGTCAACTCACAACCTCACATGTGCAAATGGTTCCTACATTTCTGTGCTAGTAGAAGCATGGATTACCATAAGCCAGGAGGTGCAAGCCACACTTCCCAGCAGCCATCTGGTAATTGGCATGATGACACTTGGTGATCACCCTTCCCTAGTCAGATTTGGTCCCCATCACAATAAAGAGATGCCTATTTAAGCAATATAAAACCCTTAAGTTTCATAGTTGCAGTGATGCCAACAAATGCTTTTCCACTAAAAATTGCAATAAACAATATGGAGACTGATAAAATTTGCCTAGGAAGTCTTTTTTCCTCTCTGCCCTTGACTAGTCATTTACTGGCTTTATCTTGTATGCCACAACACTTTTTCTTGTCCAGATAGCCAAGATGAGTTGTACCTGTATTCAGTGTTTTGATTTTGACATCAAAAAAGTTAGCAGGATTCTTCCATGTCATCTGGACTAACAGTAGCAATCAGTCATTTTGCTGAAATTTCAGAATTTTTACCTAATATGTATGAGGTTTGAACTAAGGGGAAATAGGGACGAGAAGGTAACGTGGCGTGGGGATATCCACCTTTAGTTTTCCCTGCATGGTGTGGGATGGTGAAATGGGAAATAAAGAAATGTGTGTCACTTTTTGTCATTGACACTTCTCAGCTGCCAGCGTCTGTCTGGGCCATCCAGTAAGAGCAGTAACAGCTCACCCTCGGTAAGAGCTCACATCTGTTCTGCAGCTCACCACCGCAATGAGCACCAACAAACCAAGAGCTAAAGATGCTGCACCCAGTTTTGTCCATGCTGTGGGTTTCATCTGAGTCATGTAATGTGGTTTGAGAACACTGACAGAGAAGTGGGACTTGGCAGAAAGCGTTGCTAGTGTGAGGTTTAATAAAGGCCATCAACTTCTGTGAGAGAAGAGCCCACCACTTTTCTCGTTGTTTGCCACCCCACCATCTGCCCAGCTCACTGCAGACTTTTCTTATACTCACCGAAGCAATGACGACTGCAGGATGTCCCATCCCTGGAGATGTTCAGGGCCTGGCCTAGTGTGCAGCATCCCTGCCCACAGCAGAGGAGTTGGAACTAGACGACCTTTAAAGCCCCTCCCACCCAAACCATTCTGGGATTCTATGATTCTCTGTGTAACATCCATAAAATTAAAGCCAGGGAAGGATCAGCAGATCATTTCACCTCATCTACTGCACTGCCCAGGCCATAGTGCACCACCAGTGAGCTCTGTACTGAGCTCAGTGGCTTTGGATGCATTTGTCAACTCTACGAGAAAAATATTCTTTATCTTGATGATAAAACTCTAAGTAATGGAGATTACTCTCGGTATTTTTCTCTGTTGGTTAATGGTTTGTGAGTTTTCAGTTTTCTAATATTCATTTACTAGGTTTGAGATTTTGAGACACTGGTTCTTTCTTTGTCATACATTTGTGACAGAAGGTCAGGTGTTCACAGCAAATAAGTGGGGGAGTTTAACTGGTGTTGTCTATCTGCAAGTTTACCAGAGCAGCATTTCTTGCTGAAATGAACCCAAATGGGCCCAATCAGTCCAGAACACAGAAGAAAGAAATGCCATGAAATAACACAACATTGCCAGGCTGTGTATTTTGGCATTTCAGAAGCCTCCTGGAAGGATCAGGCAGTATCCCACCCATCTCCATCTCACTGAACAATTGGTTAGAAACAAGCTAAAACTAAATACAAGTTGCCTTCTCCCACCTTTCCTGTGAAGCACCAGAGACTGATCATACACACTCCTTCATGATTTATAGGCACCTCAAAGCTTCCCTTTTCTTAAATATTTGGTTACTGCATGTCATGGTTTAGGAATGGTATTCCACAATTTAGTAGTCTTGCTTAAAAAAACCCAACCAAACAACAAAACAGCAAAAACCACACTGCCATTCACTTCCACTCCCCATCCAGCTGAAAACACAAAACACAAAGAGATAACAACAATTCACTGGAAACAGCAACAAGATAAGAAAATGAACAGTCACAGTGACAATAATAACAAAAGGTATTGGACAAAGAAACAATTCACACCAAAAGCCCACAGCAAAATACCAGCCCTGTCTTCCCCACCACCCCTGGCTTCCTCCTGACTGGAAAGGAACATCCTTCTTCCTGGAAGTTGAGTGTCCCTTTTCCCCACCCCTGACAAGGACATGAGGAGGTATTGAATTCCACGATGTCTTGGCCATGCTCCCTCTCGCTAATCCTGGCTGGAACCAGGCCTGGGCATCTCACTCAAATTCCCAGGGTCATACTGTTTCATGGATTTGGGATCAAGCAGAAGTATTCTTTCAAGTCATGCTGACTGGAGATGCAGGAGGTGTCTACCCAGCTTGTCTTCAAGTAACCTTCAAAGCTCCTTTGGCATCCCTGTCCCAGGTAAAGCTTTCTCCATGAAAAGGCCTTGCCTGTGGGAGGCCTCTCAATTAATCCCGCTGCCTGTAATGAGCAGGTCAGCCCTCTGAACTGAGGTATTTTTGTCAATTACTGCTTTGGGTTCTTACCACCTTCTCTTCTACACCCAGCCTGTTCCTCAAAGCATCTGATCTGACTAGAGAGTTCTGCAGAATAGGAAACCTAGGCAGAAATTCTTTCATTCCCCCTTTTTTTCCAAGTCTTCCCAAACAAAAACAAAAAAAAGAAGTCAATGGTCTACAAATCTGGAAAGCAAAAGTTCCTCTAGCAGAGATTTTGCTTTCATTTCTTTCATAACTTGTCACTTTTCGAGAATGGATTTGATTTGGGTGGATTTCTTAGCCAGACTACACAGGTACCTGGTAAGCCTTTGGGGCCCCATAGCCCTGCAGGTTTCTCATTTCCATGGAGCGGGTGTTTTGCAATTATGTAATGGACCACTTGCAGAACTAGAAACACTGACACTGGGTATTTGGTGAGGGTAAAATTTTCTTGTCCAATATCAGGAAAGCAAACCTCATTTTCTCTACAGCATGGCAGCATAAGCAGAATTCCCACATACCTACTTCCAGCACGCCTGCGTTCTGGCCTGCTTGTGGGCCTTCAGCCAGGTCTAGCACATCCTTCATCACTTCTTGAGGTCCTGCCTCCCTTAGGACGCTGCCCTGGGCAGGCTGATACTGCACAATCCAGGGCTGTGCAGACGTACAGGGATGAGATCCTGCAAGTGCTGTGGTTTTGCTGGCCCACTGCCACTCCAGCCAGCCACAGGCTTCTCCCTGCCAGGTTAATTGTGTTGCTTTTCTTTGGACCTAGGTCTGGCAGGGGTATTGCTCCAATATAACACAATGAGTTCATTAATAAAGAACTTGGAAGAAAGACTCGAGACATGACGAAAATCATGAGAAATCACAATTGTCTGGGGAAAAAGAAACTTTAAATAAAATGACAGAACATTGCTACATACATATAATCATTGGTAAAATAATAACTGTTAAAATAGCATCAAATGCTATTTTAACAGAAGAGTAACACAAACTTTGGTTAATTTTCACGCTGTCCGACAAGCTGACTTTTCTGGCTCTTCGTGACAGCCTGCAGTGGTGCCAAAGGCTGGGCAATCACGGCATGTATCCCTGTGCTGAATGCTTGGCATGAAATCAACCACCAGAACTGAAGGCACGACTGGAAGGGCAGCTCTGTCATCACAGAATCACAGCATGGTTTCAGTGGGAAGGGGCTTTAAAGACCATCTTGCTCCAGCCCCCTGCCACGGCCAGGGACACCTTCCACTACATCAGGTTGCTCAGAGCCCCATCCAGCCTGACCTTGAACATTTCCAGGCATGAACCATCCTCGGCTTCTCAGGGCGGTAAGAGATTACAGGTAAAGGAGTTACTGTTACCCACCTGTGCAGGAGCTGGTATGCAGCCATGATTTATGCCAGGAGACCTGGAAAGGCTCCCAGGTGACCAGTTGACATAACCTTTGTGAACTGGTTGCTGCAGTTAAATGAGGGGGCAGGAATCCAAGTCCTCAAAATATTGTCCATGCTTTGCCAAGGTCTAAGCACCTTTCCCATGAGATTGCATGAGAGTGCTGGCTTAGTCACAGGCTTGCCTACTGGTTCAGGTAGCTGTTTCGAAGTGAAAGGTAACACATCAATGTGTGTTTGTGTGTGTGAAGCAAAGGGCAGTATATCTAGTGGTAGTATTTCACACTGTGACTCCTGCGAGGAAATAAAAAAACACCCCAAAGCATCTCACAAGCATATTTCTCCTTAGATATGGTTCATTGAAGTTCAGTGTAGAGCCTGTCCCAAAAAACGTCACATCCAACCCAAGCCATTCTATGATCTCCTAGGACTGACAGTGTCCAGAGGCAGTGGAGAGGGTAATTGGAGCAATAAGTAGAAAAATAACTTTCCCCTCTCCTTTGAAATCTTGCAGGCACGGTACTGAAACCAGCCCTCTTGGAAAGCACAGCAGCTTGCTGTGCTGTAAATTCACGTGCACAGGGGCTCCTCCAGAAACCTGCGAGCGGAGCGTTGAGAGAGATCAAAGCCTTAGGTAAGTAGGGCACCTATTATAGCAAGCATTTATCTTTGCTTGAGAGGAGATGGGAGAGAGCAGGAAGTTTTGATGATTTTGCAAACCTAAACCAAAAGTTTATTTCTGTAGCTGGGGGATATCAGAGACATCTTCACAGAGGTTTTGAATTTGCAGCTCTCAACACTTGACATTCCCAGCATGCAAGGAACATACTCAGACACTCCAAAAACATGTAAGGAAAATGGGAAATGATGCTAACAAGGTGACATCATTGCTTAACTTACTCCCCTGACAGTTTAAACTCTCCTTGGGGTTATCAATGTTGAAATGATGTCTCTTGTTCTTATTTCATCAGATGACATTTTTCAAAAGCCTAAATAATATTGCTGAGTTAAATAGAAGCTTTTATGTATGTCTGTGGTATCACCTTAACTCAAAGTGTCCTGAGAGGAGATGGAAAGTTCTTCACATGCTCAGAACATGGAAATGTGTGAAAAATCTTAGAAAAATGTAATTCCTAGCTAGTTTTTCCTCCCCAAACCTATTCCAGAGTCTTGGCATTTTCAAGCACCTCTTGGGACACATCAAATAATGAAAAGCCAAAATCTATATAAGGTTTTCAGTAAAGCAAAATTGGGAAATTTGAGCAATGGGATGTATTCTCATATGCTGGATGCTGCAGGTCAGTTTCACTGAGGGCCCTTGGCACTGACTGCCTAATACTGCAGGTTGGAAACAGCCACCTGGCCTGGAAAATACAAAACTTTTGGCCAATCCTCAGTTAGCATGTAGTATGTTAGCTTCATTTCTGACTTAAGCTTGGACAGACAATGGCCCTTAGTAACTCGTTCTACAAAGGGAAGCTGAGTCTCATGTACTCTGCTTTGCCTGTCATGCTGAGGGAGTGTTTTAACGGTAATGTTTTATTATAAATGTCTCAGCCATGATGCTTCTGGAAGTCCTTCACCAAAATGTCTCCTCTGCCAGAATGGGTATTGGTATGCCTGAGTCCATTTTTGTGGGGGATTAAAACTGTATGCACTATGTTTTTCTCAATGAACACTGCTGTGATTGCATACGGGATACGTTAAATAAAAGTATTTTGTGATGTTTTAGAGTTCCCTGACCAGTTCAGGGTAGATGGTGCCAGACAGACATATGTCAGCAATCACTTGCAATAATATTTTAAATGTTTTTATTGTAGAAGTTCATGTGTGTTAAACAATTTCAAGTTTAACACATATTGTGATCTTTTGCGTGTTTGCACCATTAGGCACGTAGGGTCAAATTCTAATTTATGATCCTGTTGTAAATTCAACATCCTGTCACATTAATGATGTTACCTATGAACCACATTGATGATGTTAATTGTGGATCATATTAATGATGTTAATTTCAATCCCAGAAAAAGTGAGATGAACCTGAGCAGAAACCTTGCATAAAACTTGACCTACCCCTAAGAAAATGAGCTCTGAACACACCGTTGACCCCTGTGTGAGATTGAGTTTCACCTTTATTTGGGCCAGATTTTATTCTGTTACTGTTCCCTAGTTGCTATTTTATACAGATGCCTCTCACGACTTTTAGTGTCCTTTTCTTGTAATGTTCTCTACGTTTAACTGCAGGTCAGAGAGCCAAAAGATTTCTCTTCAGGTATTCAGCCATGACTGAAAAATCTCAGTTTTCCGGAAGCCTTAGAAATTGTTGCTTTGAAGGTTATGTCACTGGTATTCTCACAAATTGCTGGGGAACTGAGACTTTTCACAGCCGCCAAAGGCAAGTAGGAACATGAATCTTCTTGAAATTCGCAGGAAGGCGACAACCACAGTATAGCAAAAGTTAAAATGGAAACCTTGGTCAGGAGTTCTCATGACAGCAGTGGGTTGTAGTGACTACATGACCATGTGCTGCTTTTACACTCAGACTGTGGCACCCATTCTTTACTTAACACCTCTTATTTTTAATTTTCCATCATGAGGAAGGCATCAGGGAGTCTGTTTGTGCAACAAACATCTGACATGCCTTAGAACAAATCAAATGAGTACTAACAACACCAGGGAGGGCTGTCTGAATCCTAATCAGGAACAACAAACCCATTTCTACAGAGCTGTCCCTCCCCAGGGTCTTATGCTATTCCTTCGTATGTTTCGGAGTGAAAGGCTGTTTATAGCCCCATTATAACATGTTTAGCATTAAATGTCAGGAAGCATCTGCTGGCATATTTCTCAGTAGGAGACTTCTAAATTCTGCAAGTGAGTTTGGGTAGCTGTCCTGAATATACATGGGAGTTCCCTCCAGAGATTTAAGTCATGTCTTTGAAGGCAAGTTAATGCTGCCTTATTGCAAATATTCTTCACAGAACAGGGTTCTCAGTAAATGGTCAGGCTGAATATTCAACAGCAGATATTTTGTTCTTCCCTCATTTCAGTAACATCCACTCTCTGGCCCATGTTGTAGGCACCACTGAGGGACTTCTATTGCTGTTATTTCTGCCATGTGTGAAGGCACAGTCCCATGACACATTGCTTTCAGTCATAATGATGCTTTAAGGAGTTAACCTCTGCCTAACCCCAGCACCACAGTTCATCTGACGTGGATTGTGACGGTGCAAGCCTTTGTGAGACCCTGTTTTGAACTCAGTGGATGAAAAGAGATATTTGAAAAACAAAGAAAGAAAGACAATTTGAAAGCCTTTGTGTCTGATTTGTCTGGCAATAACTTCAACCAGACATAACCAGAGCTCACCAGTTTTCATTACCTTGTGCAGACATTGCTTTAATCCCAGCGAGTCAGATCATCGATGCATAGAATGATTTGAGTTGAAAGGGATCTTAAAGATCATGCTGTTCAGTTCCCCTGCCATGGGCAGGAACACCTTTCACTAGACCAGGTTACTCACAGCCCCATCCAACCTAGCCTTGAACACTTCCAGGGATGTGGCACTCACAGCTTCTCTGGGCAGCCTGGGCCAGGGCCTCACCATCCTCATAGTAACGAATTTCTTCCTAATATCTAATGTAAGCCTACTCTCTTTCAGTTTGAAGCCATTGCCCCTTGTTACTATATGTCCTTGCAAAAAGTCTCTCCATCCTTCTTGTTGGCTCCTGTCAGGTACTGAAAGGCCAGAACTAGGTGACCCTTAAGCCTTCCCTTCTCCAGGCTAAACAACCCCCACTCTCTCAGCTTGTCTCCACAGCAGAGGTGCTCCATCCCTCTGATCATCTTGGTGGCCTCCTCTGGACTGGCGCCAGCAAGTCCCTGTCCTTCCTGTGCAGGGCCCCCAGAGCTGGGTGCAGTGCTCCAGGTGGGTCTCACTAGAGCGGAGGCAGAGGGGCAGAATCCCCTCCCTGCCCTGCTGCCCACGGGGCTCTGGGTGCAGCCCAGGACACATTTGGCTCTCTGGGCTGTGAGTGCCCTGGCCGGGGCATGTCCAGCCTCTCACCCACCAGCACCCCCAAGTCCTTCTGGGCAGGGCTGCTCCATCTGTTCATGCCCAGCCCGTGCTGATAGCGGGGATTGCCCTGACCCAGGTGCAGCACGAGCACTTGGTGTTGTTAAACCTCATGATGTTCCCATGGACCCATCCCTCAAGCTTGTCCAGGTCAAGGGGGGAAAACGGGCCATCAGGGAGGTTGCACCTTCTTTGACCTTCCTTTTCTGGTTAACATACTCATAGAAGCCCTTCCTGCTATTCTTTTGTGCGCCTTCAGTTTCAGCTTTGCCTTGGCCTTCCTTACGCCATCGCCACAAAACCATACTTTGTCTTCATACTCTTCCCAACTCACCTGCCCTTGCTTCTACTGCCTGTGCATTTGCTTTCTCTTTAGTTTGACCAGCAGTTCCCTACTCAGCCATGCTGGTCTCTTGCCTTCTTTGCCTCACTTCATGCTCCTGGCGATTGCTAGCTCTTGTGCTTTATGGGAGTTGTCCTTAAAGATCTGACAGCTCTGTTCCAATCCCTTGTCCCTATGGGCAGTGTCCCAGGGGATCTCCCTGAAGAGCTGGAACTCTGCTTTCCTGAAGTTGAGGAGCCTAACTCTACTCTTCACCTGACCACATTCCTCAGGACTAAAACTCCATCAATGCATGGTCACTGTGGCCTAGGCTGCCTCCAGTCTTTATATCTCCAATTATCTTTTTTGTGTTGGAGACCAACAGATCCAGTATCCCATCCCCTCTGTTAGGGCTGTCTATTACCGGGCTCAAGAAGTTATCCTCCATGCATTCCAGGAGTTTTGTGGATTGCCTACAGCTCCCTGTGCTACTTTCCCAGCAGATGCTGATGAGGTTGAAGTCCCCCAGCAGCACAAAAGCCTGTGAGCGCAACAGGAGCAAGAAGGCTTTGGCAACAGGCTCCCCTTGGTTAGGGCCTGTAGCAAACAGTAGCCACAGCGTTCCCTTTGTTTCCTCAGTCCCTGATTCTTACCCACAGGCTTTCAACTCGCTCATGAGTGTTCTTCAAAGACAGCTCTTCACGCTCAAGCCACCTCTTGATGCAGAGGGCAACCATCCTGCCTCTCTTTCCTGCCCAGTCCTTTCCGAACAGCCCACAGCCATCCATGTCGCACTCCAGTCATGGGATTTGTCCCACCAAGTTTCAGTAATGGCAACAAGGTCATAGTTTTCCAACACCACAGTGACTCCCACCTCCTTCTGTTGGTTGCCCAGGCTGCGTGCATTGGTGTAAGGGCACCTCAGCAGGGCTGCCAGCCGTGTCACCTTCCTAGGGCAACACCCTTAATTCCTGTGAGATAATTTCCTGGTGTTTAAGGGGAATACCGTAAGGGAAATGATCCATTATAAATGCACCTTTCCCTCCCCCCCCATCCAGTCTGATGATGGGGGAAAACAGGAGCTTCTGGGGGTGGGTTTTGTGTTAAAGTGGATGTCCCATGAAACTGCCCTGATGGTTTGTAGGAACCTCTCTTTGTTTTCAGGAAGTTCTGTGCCAAACCAGAGGTTTGGTGTCCATAAATTAAAGTGTCCATTTCTCTTCACACCCAACCAATACAGTTGAGTTCTTAGAGACCCAGTTATGTATGTCTGATGACCTGTACGGTCTTTGTGGCCTGCATGGCAAGACCTAGAGAAGGAAGTAGGGATATTCCTTGCCCAAAATGTTGAATGAAATCGTGTAGCTGATGAATGCATCTGTGTTTCAGGACCTGTTCTTCCATTAGATTTTATCCTTCTTTTTGGATATGCAGAAGGACCAAACCCAAATACCTGCTGCTTCATCTACCAGTTGAAACAAAAAGTTTTAAACTTAACAGCAAAAAGCTGTTAGACAAACATTCCTAATAACAAGTTTGAGTCAAAATTTGGAACATATCGGGAATTTATTCGCCATAGACATGTTCAAAGAAACAACAAATTTCAGGCATTTACATACACTGTAACATCCGAGATTTTTTATAGACACTCCCAAAAGTCTGCCCAATTTATTGCATCATGGTATAGGTGTTTCGTTTATTTTAATTACTACCAGAATAGCTCATTTATTTTTGTTTAATGAATAACCCAAATTTTATCCACCTAAACTGTGCTTTATTAAATTTGCTGTCCTGGTGAGACCATTACCACTGATTAAGTTTTCTGAGGTGTACAAGCCTATGAAGTGGGTCCCTTACTGCACCTGCAATGTATTAATCAAGTTTTCTGGGGTGTATAGACCTTTGACTCCTTAACTTTCTCTAGATATCTTTCTTTTTCTATGACATCTAATTCATCTCTAGTTATATGATAACCATTAAACAATTCTTTACTGAATTTTGTTCTTCAGCTATTGATTAAGTTCTCTAAGGGTCATGGATCCATGGAGTTCCTTTCTGCAGGTGCAGTGAGGTAATTTCTCAGGGTTTTCTACTGACACTCAGCCAACACAGATTTAAATCAAAACCAGCTAAAATCATGGTCAAACACTCCTTAACTAATTAAACACAGCTCACTACAAAATTTTTAAAGAGTAACAAAACTCCTGGCTAACTAAGATATAACTCACAGTCACAGTGTCATTCTAAACTTCCTTATCCCAGGATGTCTGGTGTGCTTATTGCTGGCAGGATGAGTATCCATAAGAAATCACGAGAGGTCTGTCCATTGCCATGCCTCTTTCCCAGCACATGACAGCCACAGGAGGAAGCCACAACACAGCATGATACTCTAAGGCAGAAACTGGGGGTGAAAAAACTCCCTCAGTAGCTCTGAACAGACACTGAATTCACAGAGCATGAGAAAAAGAGGTTATTGGTGTGACCCACAGTCCACAAGATGGGAGAAAGGGGAAATGCTCCTCAAAATGTTGTGGTTTGCAAAGCTTTTGAAAGAACTGCTCTGGAAGAAATCTTCCGGAAAAGTGCTGAGCATCATTAAGGGAAGAGCAGATCATATAAGCAGGTCTTGCAACACAGCTTTTTATCAGGCAGCAGCATGTCTTTCTTTTTCCCTTAAAAATTGTGTCATTCTTAAACAGCAGCTTTTTAATTCCAAATGAAGGGAGTTCTCATGTTCTCATGCTACAAAAACATTAATCTAAAGCTGTACTCTCGGCTCCAAATTAACCATTGTTAATTTTAAGTTATTTTTACTTTATGACCAACATAGCAAAGACAGGAAAGAATTGTAATTTCGTGTATCCTCCAAGACTAATTCTGAATGCTATGTAAGTCTTCCTATCGGCTCACTGACTCATAGCTGTAGTGCTTGGAGGCAAAATGCTAACAGGAGAGGCTGTCATATTTCTACTGCACTCTGTGGCACCTTTTTCCCTTAAGAAGACCTTCTGTTTCAATAATAGTATCATGAACCAATACAAGAACTGGGAAGTCAACAGAAAAAGAACTTATTCATTTGTACCCCACAGAAATGTGATTATTCTCATTTTGGAGAAGAAAAAAAAGTGTGTTTAACAGGACCTTGGGACAGCCTCTTCCTTTGTTACATGAAAGAGAATTAGAAATTCTCATGTTCTGAGGCATCACTGGTGTGTCTCTAAATACCTTGTAGTTGCCAAAGTCTCCTGCTTGGTCTCTTGATGAAGTGAGGAATTATTATTCCCTTTTATGAATAAGGAAAGAGAAGCACAGCAGCATTTATTAGCTCGCCCAGGATCTGCCACAGATGTGAGAGGGGATTTGAGTCTCATTTCAGTGTTGCTTAGGCTGTTACCCTTTGGTCTTTAGGTTGTGTCCACATGACCCTCTTAGTCATAACCATGGCCCATTATCTACTGGGAGATCTTTAAATAAAATTGTAAGCTTTCACTGCTATGTTTGCAATCCCATCTGCTGCTCTGAAAGCCAAAGAATAGATTTAGTTTGAAAAAGGCTGCAGGGAACAGTGGTACTGATGAATCTCTTTTCATTAACCAAGAACAGACAGAACAAAAAACCCTCAGACAGATAAGGTGGTTAAGGAGGTGTGAATTACCTTTTATAAAGGCTTCTGCTTCAATAATTTAGCATATTGCAAAGAATGTTTAAAAAAAAGTTTCTTTGAAAAAAATCTTTATCTATTTAAACCTGACACTAATTTGGAATTTTTTAGGCAGAAGGTGTCATTAAACCTAAAAGTAGGTGGCAAAAAGACCTTAAAGGAGCAAATCAAAGCTTGTGAATTAGCACTGGAAGTTTGTGTTATCAAACTGTAGGGAAGTATGCAGTAGTGGTGTTGCAGATAAATGTCATTACTTAGATAATTTAATTTTACTGCAAGTCTTCATATTGCACCCTATCACTGTTGTACTGAGGTGGCTTTTTTAGATTAGTTCTGTCTCTTCTCTATCTCAGATTTATCTTTGTAAATGTTTTATTTAGTCTGAAGAAGGCATTGAAACAAAAAACTGTGTCAAAAGCTGAACCTACATGTTTTTGTCTCATAACCACAGAATCCAGAAACATGAATCAGGATTCTGTTGTACTTGGCGCCATAAACTCCCCAAACAAGCAACTATCTCACAGGAGCTGCACGCATTTTATACATCCTTATGGGAGGCAGTGAAATGTCTGACCTGTAAGAAAGAATATATTTTGTGATTGAATTTTCCATCTGAGTGCTGTCCAAGAAGACAAATCTGCTGACTGCCAAAAGCTGAGCTCAAGGTCTCGCTGTTGCTGTAGCTGCAAGCAGGGTCCACCACCAGGTTTTTAGGCTGCATTTCTCTTAGATGAAATCCAGAGTCCTGCCAATGGTATATAAACCTTTGTAATACCTGGTGTCACACCCGAGTCCAACGATCACTTGGTTTTTATTTACTCAGTGCTACACGGTGCCACGTTCCACCCACAGCGTCGGGAACTTTGCCTTTCCCCTCGCAGTCCTTATCGAGGACACGGAACACACCGAGACATCCTGTAACTCCTGGATCGCGTTCAGCGTGCCCCTGCACGGGTTTACATCCTGGAAAGCGTGCTGTTCCCTCGCCAGCCTCACCTCTCAGCTGGGGAGAAGCCTGGCGTGCTCTGTGGGGGGACCGTCCTGGGAGCTTAAAAGAAGCTGTGGCTCTGTGCATGGTGCTGAAAACAATCCCTTCTGCTCGTCGTGACAAACAGCTCCAGGTTGAACAGAAGACGCAGAACAGCCAGGTAGGCCAATTTCTTTGTTTCTTCTTTTAAGAGAAAAGTGTAACAACTTGCATAGAAGCCCAGATTTCAGCTTTTTAATTTTTTTTTTCGTACTGGATTCTTTCTGCAAATGTTCTTTCTCAATAATAAGCCTGGTGTCAAAGTTTTCTTTCTGTAGTGCCAGCCCCAGTGTGTCAGCAACACTCAAAGGCAGAACAAGCTGGGACCACTGCATCGTGGCTTTGGTAAAGCTCTCCAAAGTCAGTGCAAAAGCATGCGTTCATTTTACTGGCTTTGGATCCAGGCCCCTCTTCTCTCTCTCTCCCCCTAAATTTCAGAAGGGAAAGCTCGGCTTCTCCTTCTCTGTGGAAAGTGCTCTGAATTCTCCCTATCATCATTGCTGGCAATTTTAATTTAACAATAAAGACATGAAACACAGGCCTCCATCATGAAGGGGTTTGCATTGGGACTGTCTGTCTCTGGAGGAGATGTGCTCTCTCTCACACTGGTAGATGGGCCAAATAGAAAGTTGTTTTCTGGCCTGTGTGTGCTAAGTGATAAATGGTGTCACTGCCTTTAAAACTGGAGTGTATGAGACTGGAGGAAGCATTTGCACCACTTGTTTAAGACCCTTATATAGAAATCATTGTGTTAGGTTTCTTCTGGACAGTCTTTTCTTAGCATAGTTATTTTTGTTTCATTAAGCCAGTATGTGACACACTGCAAAGGGGTGATGTCAACTCATGGATGCCCAAAGACTTTGCAAAGTCTTTCCGAGAGGAAACAAATCCAAAGTATCTTCTGTACTACTCAGAAAAATCACCCCTTCCTCCCAAAATCCTTGCTTATCTGACATACTAAGTCCTCCAATGTTCCTCTCATCTGGCACTGTTTTGACTCTTATCCCAGGAGTAAGACACTTTAGCGTGTATTGAAGGAGGATTTTCACCACAAAGCATTGCTCTTCACTCTCTGCCCATGATTATTCAGGTATCCTGACACAGGAGAAAGAAGTCTCATGAAAGCCAGGAGATTTTGCTAAATGAGGCCACAGGGGAAGGAACCTTTTTGTTTTAGCTAAAGCAAATTTGCAGCGATACCTAACTACAAGTATTAAATTACTTCAAAGACAGTATTGAAAGCAAAGGTTAAGGACACATTACTGGTGATAAGAGGCACTCTCTTTATTTCTCAGCATTAACTTGGTTCCAAAGCATCAGCGGAAGGCTGCAATTCACAGTACTGAAGTAACTGTTTACTTCCTTTTCAGTGGACGGCTTATTTTTCTTAGCGTTAAAAGCTCCCTGTGGATCTCTATTTAGTCAAATGTGAGACTTACTGCACTTTAGCTTTGGTTCTAGGTAGCTTATTCATGACCTACACACAGTTTTGCATTACTGAAAGTCGCTATTCCAGGCTTAAGCAAAATGAAAATCACTGGAAGGAAGGAAGCAAAGATGTAGGCTAATTTGCTGGTATCGCAGTAAATCATGCTGTTTGGTGACAGTATAGCTCTCTTCAAATCAGCCAGGAAACACGGTCCCAGTTTCACTGGGAATAGTTTGTATCAGAGAAGACAGATCCCTGGGTTATGACCAGGCAGTCGGCTGTCTGTGTTAGAGGGACACTCTGGACTCACCTTCCACACAGTTAGATTGGCAGTGTTTAGTCTTCGTGGCTATCCAGCCCCTTACACTCATGGGCCCAGTCTGGGACCCATAAAGGCTTGCATGTGCTCAGCACTGGCTGCAGGACGAGCAGGATTAGGTTCTTGCACACGTGTAAAGTCGTGTAGAGATAAGGAGGAAAATCCACCTCAGTACCTGAGACTCAAGCAGGAGGAAAAGTCAAAGAGGTGAGCTCTGCTTTGCTGTCTGTAGATCTATACCTAATCTATATCTATATTTAAATATTTAAAAGTGATCTTCACAATTTAAAGATGGGATGTTCTGATTTTGCAAGTGCTCCCAATACCATACTCCAAGCAGGAGCAGTGAAAGGGTTGTAGACACGGTTGTGATCCATAGATAAACAAGATTCCTTTTCCCTTCCCGTGACTCACTCCAGCGGCCTGTGCAGCTCCCTGCCTGCCTCCATAGGTGATTCAGTGTTACTCTTTCATCCATTATTTCCTTCCTGCTCTGTTGTTCTGGTGAGTCTGGCCTTAGTTTACTGGGATGTGCAGCTACTGCAGGTTGCAATTTCAGTGGGAATCTGGATTACCCACAAGTTTAACACAAAGACCTCCACTTGCTTTATCCCTGTCCTTCAGTAAGAGCTGCTGTGTGCAGTTTATGCTCTTGTTGTCTTGCGTAATGCTGCCAATGCACTCCCCACCTGCCATTTCACTTCTTGGACTAACAAGACTTTGTTTACTTTCCCATCTCAAATGTACAGATTTGGCTTTACAAGAGTACAAAAGATACCGGTACAGGTGTGAGGGAGTCAGAACAATGTTTTGCTTAATTTATGCATGTTTGCAAGAGAGTGATGTCTTGCATTCCAATTAGGATTGCTCTCCCTTGTCTTCTAGGCCCCTCCACCCTTGGAGCCATGTCCTTGGAGATTTTTTTCCCCAAGGGCTTTGTCTCTGCACTGCTTGGGATGGCTGCATCCTAAAGGCTGTTCCCCCACAGCAAAGCCATCCAAACTGAAGTGCATCTCTTCCTGTGCTGCTGTAGTTTGTAGAAACTGTTATGTGAGTATAAACTGAAACTGATGCTGATTTATTTTTATTTGTGGGACTGCAAACCATGACTACTCCAATTAACATCCTCTCCAGCTCGGTCTGCTGCAAGATCAGTTGATGTGTCAATGCCTTTGTCAGACCTCCCAGGTACCTTTCAGGAACCTCCAGGCTCCACTGCTTGCAAACACAAGCATCCCACATTAAATTCACTGGTTTCCAGTGCTCTTCCTTACTACTATATCCACAAAGAAATTGGGTTTGTCTTTAAATTTATTTCTAATTCTAGGGCTGTTTCTCCTCTTCCTTATGCACTCTCAAAGTGAATCCTTTTGCCTCTGCTGCCGGGCCTGCACAGCTCCTTAAGTGCATTCCTTCTCTCTTTGACTCTTCCCCTTCTTGTGTCATAAGAGCATCCATGGAGGTCTCTTCATGTTTCGTTAACAAGCAAAAGACTTGAAACAAAAACCAAAAACCTGAACAAAATTGTAGAACACTCGCAAGATCAGCTGCAGACTAAAACAATTTTCCAACAAACCATTCATCCAAAAACTTTCCACTACATCAGGTATTGATTAATGAAGCAATATACACTTTGGTCTGTTTAAATTTCATGCCTCATTGGCATGGTTGCCTCATGTCCCAGGCATTTTTGGGAGTCTCAAGGTACAGCTGTGTGAAGCACTACTTCACCACATGGTAGAGAGATTTCCCAGCTACAGCTGGACACCAGACACTACTTTTGACTTTGTGTGCTTGCCAGAGATTGTCATTCTCTGGATTGTCACCAGCTTCATTTCTGATCAACCCTTGCTGCAAAGTTGTACTGCAGGTCAACTGGTCAGGCAAATGTGCTTTTCTTTATTTGGTTTACAAACAGCATTTTTTCTCAGCATTTTTTTGCTGGACTGGTGTAAATATGTTCTTCTCAAATATGCCCTGCAAACTTGCTTGGGACACTGCCTTTGACTATCCTCTTTGTGTTAAATGCTGGTTTTTTTCTTCTATGGCCAAAACAGCATTGTAGGAAAAAGTTCAAGTCCTTGCCTGGGCAGACACCACCTGTTAAGCAGATGGCATCCAAAGAAACACTCAGACCTCTGTCTGACCTGTTTACATCTCTGTACCATGCTCATCCCCAGAGCTAATCCAGTCTTGCTTTTCCAAGAGAAATTATGACTTTCATTTACTGACACAATACATTTATTCTGTTCTGATTACACCATCTTTACAAAGTCTTCAGGGATTACATGTGTTTTCTAGTACTTGGCTTCACCCAGGGATCTTGGCCAGATACTAACAGTCCTTAGAAAACATTTCTGCTTAACTCAAGCCCTGTGAATATTTGCTGTCAAACCAGCCTAAGCAGTTTCATGGGCAGCTGGGCACGGGGGCTACCAGCAGCCCACTGTGGAGCTGAGCCACAGGCAGAGCGTTGCAGAGCTCTGCTTTTGAGATGTGACACATCTGGAATGAGGAACATGCTGTCTTTGCCAAGATTCAAAGTTATAGTCATAGAATCACAGAATGGTTTAGGCTGGAAGGGACTGTAAAATCATGTATTTCCAGGCCCCCTACCATGGGCAAGCACACCTTCCACCAGACCAGGATGTTCAAAGCCCCATCCAGCCTGGCTTTGAACACTTGGAGGCATGGGACATCCACAGCTTCTCTGGGCAACTTTACCACCCTCACAGTAATAATTCTTCCTAATATCTAATCTAAACCCATAGCAATGGGGAACAAAGACACACAGACCTTCTTGCCTGCTTCGAAGAAGATTGTTTATTGTGACAAACCGAGCCCTTTTATGTTCTAAACTTAACCCAAAACAAGCACACGTTAGCTGCCTGCCACTGCAGTGCTGCTGTTCGTGATCCCTTTTCCCAATCAGCTTTCTGATATTGTGGTGCCCATGTATCCGCTCAACCGATCACTGCCTCACGCACAAGGCAAGCACACACCAGCCATACAACCTGCTCTCTGGCTACATGACCTGTTTCTTACCTCACTCTTAGCTGAACCTTTCCCAGAGTGCCTTCTGTTGAGCAAGAGTGAACAGGATTTCCTGTCTCCCACATCTCCCCCGTCTTTTTAACCAAAAAAACAGACCAAATACAACAATGACACTGACAAAGAGACATACAGCATAGGGAAACAAAAAGATGGTGTCCAGCGTCCTCAGCAAGGGAGTTGCTTCTTCGGCATTTGGAAATACTGTTCCAGAGCTCCTATGGCTCGGGGACTGTGCTGTTTAGGCAGGATGGAGTCCATTAGCTTGAAATGGAGACATGTTTGTCCAGATGAGCAGGTAACCACTTTGGACCTGCTGGCAACAGAACACACCTTCTCCCCTAAGTTAGCAAATCAGGTGGGCCTTGCCACTGCACAACAATTGTGGATCCCTACACAAAACTTTTGGAAATTGGCTCTGTGCACGCAAATCTCCAGAGCAGCATCGGTTTGTTGGGGATCGAAATCGATGATCTGTCATTCAAAATTTAGTGTAATCTAAATGTTCTTAAGGAGCCATATTTTCCTTTTTTTTGTTTTTTGGTAACATGCTCTTCTCCTATGAACAGTAAAACAATAAAAGAATCATCAACTGCTTAAATACTGTACCATTACCCAGAGTCTGCAATCGCTGGGGAGCCCCATTTCAGTGAGGACCTGGAGAGCCTTTCCCGGGGAAGGTTTCCAAGTTTACTTCAAAAGGGAATTTAACTTTTTTAAGACCAAATCAGCAAGTCAAAGTGACTTGATCACATTTTTGGCACAGAAACACCTGGGTCTGATGGCATATTTCCCTTGCCAGCCAGGGCCGGGGCTTGCCAGAGCCAAGATCTGGACTGGAAGGGTTTCCGTAACATACCTTACAAACAAACTTCTATTAATATCTGTTGAGAAAGTTTTTTAACATGAACAACTTATGAACAACCAAAGGAATGCCTATAAGTAACATTAAATAATATTTTATGGCTAAACTATTTTATAAAAACTCTATGGATTCATGTTATGATATAAACATGATATAAACAACATATTCAGAATCACTAATCATATTAACTGCTTTTTGTGCAAAAACTTTAAAAGCTGATATTACTGCACAAAGTTCACCCTGTTGAGTGGTACCACCTGTTTGAGTCATTGCATCATGATCTTTTTGCCACCTCTTTGATTTATTGCGTATTTCCATTAATGATTTTCTTGCCATATAATGACTGCCTTCACTGCATATCTTAATCTGTATGGCACACATGAGTTTGTTAGTGTTAAAGGCAACTAAACATTTTTGTAACAGTTTGTCTGCAGGTAAAGGGCAAAAAAATATGTGTCACAAAATCTGCCAATACTGTATGAAAATATCTGAATTTTGTCAAGAGACTGTGGTTTAGTATACAGACAAACACAAATTACAACTCCCAGCCTATGATATTTGAAAGGGACATTATCAACTATAAGCTAAATTATTGTTTGTACAGTGAATGTATTGATTAAGCTCTGGCAAAAACACATTTTTGGTTCAATTTGTGTACATGGCTACTTTAAGCACAGGCCCTCTGTAGGCACAAGTTCTTTTAAATGTGAGTAACTTGCCAATGGACGTTAAGGGTAACAGCCAGAGAGCTCTGAGTTCACTTTTTCTCCAATGACTAGATTCAAGGGTGAGAGTGCCCCTTTAAACGTTTCAGATACAACAGAATTTAACTAATTTTGACTCCATCATTACAAGACAGCTACTGATCATTTGTTATACAATACTTAAGCATCAATGAACAATATGTAAGAGAACAACTTATTTATAAATGAAATGGCAGCAACTGCAGGATTTATTGGAAGGATTATAAAGGTGTGGTAAATACATTGTCAATTTAGTTTTGAGAATAGCTTATGGTAAACATTACTGAAAATTCTTGTTCATGGTAAATACTTTCCTGGTGTAAGTGTAAGTTTGCCAAGATTTTTCAAGGAGCAGCTTTACTGAGAGAAATGACAACACTGTACGTCTGGGCAAAACTGCACTCAAAACCTGCCCAGTTCGCAGATGGTAATACAGCCTTTTGTGATTGCCAGTACAATGGATTTGAGCTTGGAGTGTTAAAGCTAATGGGATATACATAAAACATCAAGGGCGTAATTATATAATACTGAGTTTTGCACATGTAACTTTGTTAGGTCAGTGGGTGTATAAGATTGCACAGTTTTAGATGATTTTAAAGGAGTGTGCTACTGTTTATTCTACTTGTGGTCCACCACTGTTTTGATATTAAGTCCAATTTCAATTTATAAGTGGTAAGGAAGAATAATTACACTTGACTCACTGAACAGCTGTACTGGTTTGAAATGCTCTCACATGTTTTTTTTTTTTTTTTCTTTCACAATTAAATTGTCCTATAAAGCTGAGGGGTAAAAAGCAAGCGAACTGGTAAAGCTGGCACAATTCTGCCTGCTTTTGCGGTGGAGACTCGTGAGTTAACACAACGGTCATGCGGAAGTCAGGATTTGCCTTCAAGTGAGCAAACAAATGCTTTGAATGATGAGTGGCTAAACCTAGCATGGGATTCAGACTTTTAAGTTAATTGTTGTGGTTTCACATTTTGGTCAGTTAATATCCACCTTAAATATTTCCAACGAGGGATTTATTGAATTCTTTAAGGGGTCACCTGCAACCTATGCTGAGTAAGATTAAGGTGTCAAATAGTATCTTGCAAATATGAAACATCTACCTAATGGTAAAGTGAAGCTCTGAGGGTACCAAATTTGCAAATATCTTTTCAGGTGTATAATTTTCTAACTTTGTGGTAACATCTAGCACCATTACAAGTCAGCAAAAATCAGTATTCAGTCTAGTCAAACTTTAAATCAAAGTTCTTGAAAAGGCAGTATACATCTTACATGACAAGTTTTAGCAACCATACAATACATGAGTATTTCCTCTGAAGTAGACTTTCTTAAGCAGTGTTAAGGTACTACGTTCACACAGGTATAATCTTAAATTTCTCTAATAAACACTCCTATGAAAATCTACAGCTTAGCGAAAATACAGAGTTAGTTTTAACAAAAGCAAAAGATGTTTCTGTGATTCAGTAAAACCTATTTTCTAACATTAATAGTTTGCATTTACAAAGACACTAAGTTTGGGACAAATTAAGTATTTCCCAAAAGCTCAAAATGGGACAGAAGTTTTCTTAACTGTGAAATGGCATGCAAACATACTGATTTCTTGCCGATTATTTATCTCTTCACTTACAAAATGACACATAAAAGAACTAAATCACTTGCAGGAAATTTACCAATACCTAAATTTGACAGTATTCCTTCACAGAAGGACATTACAATTATATAAACTCCCTAAGTGGTTTCAAAAGATACTTGCATTCTATCAGGGTCTGGTAATATATGTATAGTATACATATATATATATATATCTGTAGTATAATAGTGTAATATAATAGTATATGGTCTGGTAATCTCTAAGATACGGTGAAGAATATTGTAGATGTGTTTAAGTTGTTAACGAGCCCTGAGTCAGAAGCTGCTGCAGCGTGAGACAGTTACCGTTTCTATCAAATCTGGATCCACAGATTTGGCTCCGGTGGTACGGGGAGGAGCAGGTCAGGAGCTGTTCTTCTGGGAGGGCTCCCCGGAGCACGGGTCTGCCTCTCCGTGCCGGGGCCGCCCGGGTGACACGCTGGAGCAAAGGGCCCGGTGCAGCGGGGCTCCCCAGCGCCCGTGCCCGGGTGCGGCTGCCGCGGCAGGGCTCGGGCTTGGCGGCCGCCGGCCAGGCCCGGCCCCACGGGCCAGAGACCCCGCTGGGCAAGGAGTGGGGGGCTGAAAACCAGCGGGTGCTGCCAAAGCAGCCCCGACCCACGGAGGGTTGCAGAGATGGTGCTAAGAGTTCATCCGGTGTGTTGGAAGGGGGTGCTGGCGGACCTGAGGGTGGTGAGGTCGCGAAATGGCGGATCTTTGTGCGACTCTCTTTAAGAGCTGCCATGATAGTTCCTCACATGGAGAAGTGCGTGTAACTATCGGCATCGCCATTCCTGGCACTATTAAAAAGTTTCTGTCCTACTGCCTGCCAGACTTCCAGCTGAAAAGTCCCAGTAGAAGGGAAATCTTTTACTTGCATGGACACCCAGTCCAGCAAGGTACTTAGCTTAGCATCACAGATATCTGTACTTTGCTGATGCAAGAGCCGCCATAACAGGTCTAGGCTCCGTCTTTGTTCTAGGGATATTTTTCCTCCCATGATTCTTCCACTGCTCACCTGACAGGTGATGGACGCATGTATGGGGTCCTTTACCAAACTTTTCCTGGTAGACCCCGATTCCTGGTTCAGTGGAAGTTGCTACTGGTGCAGTCCATGTCTTTCACCACCTGTGAAATGTCCCGATTCAGGCACCATTTGTAGCAATGGGGAACAAAGACACACGGATCTCCTTGCTTGCTTCGAAGAAGATTGTTTATTGTGACAAACCGAGCCCTTTTACGTTCTAAACTTAACCCAAAACAAGCACACATTGGTTGTCTGCCACTGCAGTGTTGCTGTTCATGCGTCCCTTTACCCAGTCAGCTCTCTGACCACATGGTGCCCATGCATCTCCTCAACCGATCACTGCCTCATGCACAAGGCAAGCACACGCCAGCCATACAACCTGTTCTCTGGTTACAGGATCTGCTTCTTACCTCGCTGGTAGCTGAACCTTTCCCAGAGTGCTTTCTGTTGAGCAAGAGTGAACAGGATTTCTTGTCTCCCGCATCTCCCCCTTCTCCTTCAACTTAAAGCCATTCCCACTTGTCCTATCACTGCATGATTTTGTCAGAAGTCCCTCTCCAGTGTTCTTGCAGGTTCCCTTTACATGTTAAAAGGCTGCTAAGAAAGTTAAAAATGCAGATTTGGAAATAATGGAACACAGCACAAAAAGAACCTAAAATAACAAAACACACCCTGGAGATTTTGCTTAAGAGCACAGTTTCTCATTTTCTGCGCTAATTCTCAGGCAGTTTCCACCTCTCTTTCTATTATTTTAAGCTGTGATTATCTAAAGATTATCTATCTCCTTGTGGTGAGGAGGAACCAAAAATTGTTGAGATTTTATGTTTCAGTGCCACACCAAGATAAAGGGACATGGGTTTTGTGCAGGTTTTTACTTCCTTTTTAAGAAAACTACTTCCTTTATTTCTCCTGACTAGGCATTTGGTGCTACACAGTACTGCTGAAACCTTATTTCATTCCCTTTAGTCCCAGAGTATTTGAGGGGTTGGGTTTTTTTGTTTGTTTGTTGTTATTGTTGTTACTGTGGTTGTTGTTGTTGTGTATCTTCATTAGCACATTACCAATTTGAGGCTGTGTGTCATTGCCTTCGGGAGATACACCAACAAAACCTTGATCACTCTATCAGGAACAGCAAATGCTGTCTCTTCTTACAGGGCCCACAACTTATTTACCCCTTAAGCAGCACATGGAAATCAGAAGTGGTATGACAAATTGTAACACTGGGAATAGGGTGTTTAATTTAAATACCTACCTCCCTTTTCATATATCTCCTCGATTTTAAAGAGCTCTTCTGTGATACTGCTTCATACCCCAACAGCGGAAACGGCAGTGATTAACCTCAAATGAGCTACACCTCCAGCATCCTTGTGGCTCTGTGCACTGCACGTTTCTCACTGGCTTAGCTGCTGCTGTCTTCTTCAGGTTCTCCTGAACTGCTGGGAGAAGAGCATGCCCTCCTTAACTCTGCCATGACATCCTGAAGACGTCAGGCACCCATCAGGTTGTTCTTCTCTTTCATAAGGCTGCAGAGGGATTCACATGCACAACTTCTATCTCAGTTAACAGGAGTTCACTGCTTAAATGCTGACTGTCAGTGTGCATGGAGATGGGAATAATACAGGTCTTTTGCTCTCAGCCATGGAACTGCAAAGGAACATGCACTTCTCTTAAATATCTGGAGAACAGAGGCAGGAACAATATAACATAAATTAAACTCACACTGAATAAAAGCAAAGGCTGGCAGTGCTGGCACCTGGCATGTGCTGTGGCCATGCTGGCAGAGCTGTGGATATATATGGCTTATTTACTGCCAGGGTGGTGCTGCAACTGAAGTGCAAACTGTTGATTTAAATGTCGTGCAGTTTTGTCGGGGAAATATCCAGGGAAATAAATTGTTTTGTGCTTATTTATGTCATATTGTGTCAGCACAGACATTTTAGATCTTTGGTTAATTACCTAAAAAACTTTAAGTTTCAGAGGGAGCCAAGTTCTCTGTTGTCAATACATTAGGCTCTCTGGGCCTTGTTTTATATGATGGTTTTTTTTCCCAGACTGTGCTCCTTTGCCACCAGGCAGGGGCTTCCTTCTCAAAGTTCACAGAACTTGAGTTCTGACAGGTCAAGAAGCCACTCAGTCCCAGTCATCAGCACTACAAATTATTGTAGCACTACAGTATTATACTCCTGTGTGCTCACATCTCCTTTTGGGATCATGGCTCAATTGAGTGCTGGTCCTGCTGCACATCCCTAAAGTGGACATCAGTTGGTCACCCAAAAGGCCCTCTGACCTCTCTGAAGTGGGCCAGCTTATCATGATCTAGCCATCAAAAACTGTAATAATGTAATATGGACGTAGTTATAGAATTGTAGAATGATTTGAGTTGAAGAGACCTTAAAGATCATCTTAGCTCCAACCCCCTGCCATGGACACAACACCTTCCACCAGGTTAATCTAGCCAAGCCTTGAACACGTAATTCAGTAAATAATACTAAAAAATATAAAATATATCATTGATACTAGGAGTAATTTTGTAGAAGGCAGCAAATTGCCTCCATATTTTTCCTGGCAGCATAGATATGTTTGTAACCTGGAAAACAGACAGTAGAGCTATACATGCATACAGTATGTCTAATTTGGAATTATGGTTTAAATGCTTATGAGCATAATGGATGTGACAAGATATTTTCAGGAATTCTCTCAGAACACCACTAAGTCTTTCATGGGATGGATAATTGACTTTTAGAGCAATACGTAATGAAAACCTTGAAGGATTTACAGAAATAAATCCCAGATCTCTTGGCTGATGCTGTAGAGAATGCAGAAGCGATCTACTCCATGCAGATCCAGGCACTTGCTATCATTTCCACACATACCTAATGCAGAAAAGTGTGGAAGATTGTGGGAAGTCTCTGTAAAATGTGGAGGCTTGGCATGGGTTGGATTTCCTCTGTGTGTTTAGCCACGGGGTCCCGCTGAGGGGTATCCTAATTCCTCAGTGGTTTGAGCTGGGTTTTTTGGTGTGTATCTGAGGAGTGGGCATGTGACAGTGTCTGAAGTGTCACCACACACGGCATATGTGTTTGTGGCAGCTACTGCCTTGCCAATAGCAGCCATGGGCCTTGTGCAACATCCCTGTTACAAAGGGTACTCTCCTCAGAGGCTCTAATGAGCTGGGCTGCTGCTGTGCCCTCAGCTATTGATTTTTTTTTTCTCTTCACATTCTCGTGATTAGCTTTTAACGAGCCCTCCCAGGCATCCCCCTGGGATTCCTCTCTTTTTCACTGGTGATTATTAGGAAATGTGTGTAAAACTGCAGTGTGGACACCTCTGGGGTTTGCTGCAGCAGCTGATTAATCCCTGCACTTTGCCGGTGCAGTCGAGCATGTGCAGTGTCATGGGCAAAGGCAGAGACACAGATTTTTATTCCAGGAATACTGAGACAGGAGGATCTCCATCAGCTCCCACCAATATCTATGTCCATCAAGTCACTCAGTTTCTCACAGGATCACAGAGAATATTTCAGGTACCCAGGAGACTTCTCTCCTTGCAACAGCATCTTCCCTACCAGAGCACTGAAATTTTTGGCCAGGAGGGAGTTTGTAACACAAGATCCCAAATCTGGTGGGAACTGGACTGAGAAATGAGTTAGCCTTCAGCCTTGTTCCCTGCAGAATTGACTTTTTTCTACACTTTTTTCTGCCCTTCAGTGTAATCTGAGCATCTGAACCCAGTTTTTTTGACCAAAATGTTTTCAGCTCTGCTCCATCTCCTATGGGCTGCAAACGCGACATCTGAGAGACATTATTTCAATTTCTGTTTTAAAACATCAGGTGGTATCACATTTCCAGGGGTTGGTGCCAGGAAGATGAGATCAATAGTTGCCAGAGCAAGTTGTTGCTTTCTTTTCAAAGACGTGAGTCTGGGCCTTTTTTGATTTCTCATGATTTTCTGTAGCTGGCCATTTTTTATTAGCAACTTGGAATAGTGGGCAAGGGACGTTGGTGGAGAAAAGGCATCTCTAGCCACACACCCTTCCTTCCCTGGTGAAGGTAAGTGGCACTCCACCATGTCCTGATCCGTATGACTCAGGTTATTCCACACACACTGACAAAAGCTATTTTCTGACCATTTCCATGTGGCATGTACTGGGACAGCTCACAGCTTCTGGAGTAACTGGTGAAGTATGGGAATACTTCTGTATGAACCTGCAGCACTAGAGCTGCACACTTCAGATTATACTCAGAGAGATGGATGCATATGGGTAGGAATCCAGAGCATCCCTTCAAATGGAGTTAATTTGGAATTCCTTGGAGTAGCAGTCAAATGAGTTGAGCAGAGTAGCTCCCAAAAGGCAAGGACAGCCCTAGAACAACTAGTCACTTCATGACATTACCTTCCTCTCCCATTTAATTTTCCACCCACAGGCAGGTTATGGTAACAGGAACATGCAGGATTTAGTTTTGCCTTCCTCTGCAGAGCTGTGGTGTGCATTCTGACAGTTGGACAGTTTCATCTGCCACATCCTCCATGGGGATGAAGGACACCGCCAGTGCACTTCATATGTGATGCAGTGTATTTTGGGACCCTTGGTCTTTCGTTATTCACTTTATGATTGTGCTGATGTTTCCTGTACTACAGCAATTTACAACTTGGATGTTCTCCTTATAGTCTATTTTTTAAAGAGTTCTTTCATATCCGAGGTGTGGACAATAATGTCCTGATTTATCCCTTTCAGTCCTGTATTTCTCATGCATCCTACTCTGACTTTTGACAAGAAGAGGATACAGAAAGTCTCTCACAGGAAAGCCAGTTGGGACAAGGTATCCATCTGACCCCTTGGACCCATTGCAGGTGCTCATAACAACAGATGTTGCAGGCATCCTCAGAGTGAAGTAGGCTACTTATCCCTCCCCTACACAAGGAGCTCCTCACTGGTCTGGACTAGTGGGGAAAGTTGGGACAAGGAAAGCATAGGCTGTGGGAGGAGATTCAGTCATCTAAGGCTGACCCTTGGGGGTTTGTGAGGAAGCCCTCCAGTGCCACACGGAAAGGCTTTTCTGGAACAGTAACTGGCATGGTTAGGACCTGAGCAATGCACTTGTGCTGTTGTGGGAGATGGAGATGAGGTTGGGTGGGTGGAAATGATCCCTGGAGATTGCACCAGCTCTGGGCATGGGGGATGAGCCCAGTGTGGCTTACCAGAGAGCAGTACCATCACTCATCTGCAGAGGGGTATCAGCCGTAGTAGAGCAGGTCAAGCTTTAAACCTTGCAGTTCAGGAGTGGCAGACTACAGTGACAGGAGAGTAAGGGAAAGCAAAGACCATCAGTGCTCCTTTTGAAATATATTGGATCATTGGGAGAGCATCAAGTTGACAGTAATTTTAAAAATTGTGCATCATAGGGATTCTTTCATGGACTGACATTTGGTTTAAGTCTACATTGTGGGATGCTCCAGTGTGTGCTTCTCTCCTGTTTCTCTCCTGTCCTCTAGTTTGCTCCAGTTACTCAAGGGCATAGTAAGACATTCAAAGCCTTACTAGGTCACCAGACGTGTTTGGGTTCCGGGTGCTCCTGAGATGATCCTCTGCTCTGTCAGCTTTGGAGGAGCTGTTTGGAGGAAGACCAAATCTAATCTGGAGAGTGGGCTGAGAGCACCCTTTAAAACTGTCAGTGAGGCTTGAGTTTTACATCTTGATCACAGCTGAAATGCTGCAGAGGCTGAAGGACTGGAGGTCACTTTCCCAGATAAAGTCCTTGGATAAGGTCTTAAAGGCATGAATTTAAATCCATCCCGCTCTAGCTAGCCCTCTATGACTAGTGGGCATTGGGAAAGTGGAGGATTCAAAGGTGAAGGAGCACGGTATGGAGAAGGCTCCCTGGCCAAGAAGACAGCTCGTTTACTGGAAAAGCTACAGATTTAACTTCTTCCCACAACGATGGATCATGGCAAGTCACTGCTGCCCTATTGCATCTGTCCAGCTGAATCTCTGCCCAAACCATGCTGGCTTCAAGGGACACTCAGACAGCCATCATATATGTACACCCTTTATACAGGAACTGAAATTTCGACAAGTGCCACTGCAGGCAGCAGTGCTCCCTGGCGTGTTTGGAAATCTGCAAAGGAAGATGCAAATCATGTGGCGATTGGGAAGATGTTATCTAGGCAACAAAGTGTAAGGCAAGGACAAGAGAACCCAGAGCTGAGTTCATGACCCTGACTCATTCTTGCTCTTCTGAGTGCTTCCATGTGTGTTAAGCTTCCCTATGTGAGCATGTTCACTGGAGTCCACAAGGAAAGCATATCTGAGGGAAAAAGTCATGGCCAATGTATGCGAGGTAGATTTCAGTGCCAAGAAAAATCATAAAAGAGCCTCCTAAACTCTTAGCTATTTTAAAATCTAAACAAGACCCAAGGCTGGTTGACTTTATGGTTGGTTCCACTTGCGTGTCAAAGGAAGGAGACAAACCCAACTCTAGGAAGGAAGAAATGACTGTGGCTGAGGTCAGAGTGGTAACAAGCAAGTATAAAGACAGGAGCAAAGAAGGTAGGAGTAATGTAGAATAACTCGTCATCAACCAGCATATTAAAATGTCATGAAGAAAAGCAGATGAAAGTTATAAGAAAGAGGAAAACTCCAGAATGAGGCAAAGCCAAGGGGTTCTCCATATATGTAGAAGGCCGAAATTAATCCAGATCCTTGTACTTTTGTTTGCAGGAAAAAATGTGATACTTGGGCTGTTGCTGTTGAAATGATGTGTGGGTGGTGAGAACATGAGAAATGGCTAGTGCAGGGGAAATTTCTTCTCCAGTTAGATTCTGTCAAGGTCATAATCATCTGAAAATGACCTGGATCTTCAGGAGATCAGTCATGTGTGCCATGTCCCATACTGGCTGTTTGTATGTGTGTTCAAATTAGGAAGCCAATTCAGCGAGCCTTGTCTCAAATTAGTGTCGCTTGGAATATCCCTGAAGTCACAGCAAAGGGCACAGACTCTTCTTTTTCTTTCAGAAATTACTTATAGTGCTAGAGTGTCCTCTTCGTTGTCACTCTGTTCCTCAACCTTCATGATCAGCACTGGAGCACTGCCACTGCAGCTTCCAGTCCTCCGTACCTTTCCTCTTGACAGGACTACAGAAGTTCACACTTTCTAGAAAATACTTTTTGGCAAAGCCTCGACTCTCGTGTTACTATAATTAATCAGCTGATTAATGCATTCAAGTGGGTAGGATTGAAATTAATTTTAACAGTGTTCATGAATTTCCCAGTAGGAAGACTCAGAAGCTGAGGGAAAAAAAACAGACACAAATACACTTAGAAATGTTGAAGTTTCTTGTGTTGTCACAATACATGGAGATGTATGCCTGGCAGGCACTCTTGTGAACACAACTATGTAAAGAATATGGTTCTTTAAAAATAATTGCAATTCACAGGTACAAGGAATCTAGAAGTGGATTAAAGTTGTGGTCACCCCAGTTTTGGTCTGGAGATTAGAGCACTTGGCAGGTAAAATGCCAGGGGACTGGCATATAGGAGGGCACTGTATTGTGAGTAGTCCCACAACTTGGGAAAAAAAGTGAATATTTTGTTTGTTGAAGGTGGGAAAATGGGTGGGAAGGTTGGAAGGCTCATGGGAGTGCTGCGGGGTTCTGATGAGGAGGGTCCCTGTGACCACAGTGAGGTCAGGCAGGTGTCCCAGAGGACAAGGGAGGGTCATGCTCTCGGGATGAGCAAGCAATTTGGCGCCGAAGCAATCCTCTGGCTGGCTAGAGGAAGCTCTGTGGTTGAGTTATGCAATTGTGCTCTATGAGGCTTTTCTCTGCACAGTTTTTGCTACTCACAACTTTGGAAAGTGGGTGAGGTGGAGCCTTGGGATCAGCTTGTAGGACTGTGTCTCTGGGTTTAAGGAGTCCTGACCAACTCCAGTGTTACGGCCACAGAGAGAGGGGCTGCTGCTAAGAAATGGATCCCATCCCAAGTTCATCCTTTTTGAACGCAATTTGATATGTTGGGCTCTTTTACTCGCTTGCTTTCTTTTTGAAAGCTTCCATGTCTGCAGGAGGTAGGTAGAGCGAGCAGCTGTTGCCTCTGGAGTTAATTGGGGTTCCCCAAGCCTAGGTGCTGTGCTTTTCTGGTTTACTCTTTCACAGTTTGTAGCACTGAAGCATTGTAAGGGAACTACTACACTCTCCCTCTCTACAGGAAACAGAATATAAAAAAAGAAAAGGAGAGAAAAAAAAAAAATTGGCAAGGAGCCAAGCCCAGTGACTGAAGTAAGAAGTAGGGAACTTGGAGTAAGTGTAGTTGCCGGGACATTGTATGTCAGAGCGAGTCAGCGGCGGATTTTAAGGGTGTCGGAGAGGACGCGCGATGCCCATCTCACAGCTCGGATAAGGTTTGCGTCCTTAGGTGAATGTCCCGGCGCTGCGACTGCGAGCGAAGCTGTCGGTCTTGGGAGGGGATAAAGCTGCGTGTAAATGAGAAGAGAGGAGTGTACCGGAGTGCTATGGAGGGCAGCAACTTTGTTGCTGTGACTTCTACCAGCCTTCAAGGGTAAGATTTAATGCTTTCTTTCCGCTCTCTTGTTTTTCCTGCTAGTTTCGGGGCGGGAGAAGAGCAGAAAACTTGTGGGGATTTTTTCAGACTCAAGAGTTTTGCGAAGCTTAATCAAAGCGCTCGGGGTTGAGCTTTTCGTACGGGCGAGCTGAGAGACGCCTGTGTGGAGTGAGCTGGGCTGTGCATGATTCCAAGCAGCAGCAGCGGCAGCAGCAGCAGCAGCCGCCCAGGGAAGCTGCTATTGTTTGTTTCAGAGGGATCAGACTGCGTTTCTCTTTGGGAACCCGGTCTGCCACAGCTGTTGATCCGTAACTTGAGCGTCGTTGCAACTAACTTACCCAGAGGAGCTGAATGCAGTTTTTGGACTGCCATCCTGGTGTCAGTTTAAAGAGTGTTTTAATGAAGACAGATGGAGCATGTTGGATCATTACTTTAAGACGTGGCAGATAACAGACTGAGCCTGTTTCCCAGCAATTACAGCTAATTGCATTGGCACATTGGAGTGTAGGGGTGGGAATGAAGAGTTTCATGGGTTTCTGTATATATAAATTGGAACAGCACCAGAAGATAGCTGTAGGGCTGGCTCACCTCATCCAGGATACCTCTTCAGGTATGGAAAAAGCAGGGAGGTTTCAGGGAGACTTTGAAACTCTTTCCGCCCAGTCAGTAGATTTAAACCAGAAGCTACACTACTTTTGTAAACCCTGATGCCACGAGTGACCATTTACAGTGCCTTAAACTTATTCCAGGTTTTAATTCTGCCAAACCTGATTTCAGTCCTGAAAAAGAGTATTTTGGGGATTCAAAACACACATTTTGGTTGTCCACCCTGCAGTTCATTTTCTGTGTTTGCAAAGCAGGGAGTGGTACAACACATGCTATTCCCTGTTTTGCTCTTGAGGTATTCAAACACAAGAGGATGTAAGGAGGGGCGGAGAAATGCAAATAGTAACGTATTTCAGTGCTAAAAGATGATTAGTACTAATTACTTCTAATGGCTGAAATTTTTGCATCTGCTTTTGGTAGGGAAAAGCAAATGAAATTGTTCTCTTTGGAACCAAAATTTGACAAATTTGACTGAAACAGTACAGCTGTAGTTCAAAGGGGCCCCTTGGCAAGCACGCCTTTGTGTGGCACATGGCAAGGTCAGTTTGTGCCAGGTGTGCCAGGCCTTTAAGCTGCTCTTACCAGAGCCTAGGCAAACACTGCACTGTGATGTCCTTCTTTTGCAATACCTGTGAGTGAATGTGACTGTCCAGCTCCAGCATATGACATGTGGCAACAAAGGCATGGATAAAACAGAGAGGTTGAGGACCTGGTGTATTTAAATCCTTGATATTTTCTCAGATGTGCCTCCAAATCCAGTGTAAAGTGATACATGTTCAAAATTTGGGGACTGAGATCTCGTATTTGACATCATTACTCCACCGAGAGCAATGAGCAGTGAAAACAAGAAGTTTTCAACCCTTTTTGTCATGATGCTCAGTGCTTGGGATCTATTTTCTCATATGTTGAGCTATTGGTTGGATATTTAGTACTTTAGCCTGAAAAATAATAGAATTCTAAGACCTATGAGTATTTGTGATCATTACATCATCTAAACACAAATTTTAAAAAACCCAAACTTACCTGCACAGACTGACCTGACCTGAAAAGGTGAGTGGAGGCATGATATGCTTTCTGAATTTGTACCTGCACAGGGTTGTTTAAACTTTTTTGTGTGTATACATACCACAAGATATTTGGTGGCAAAACTGACTGGAGAAATCTTGTTCTTCTGACTAATTCCCCACATGTCTGGGTGCTTGCTTCTTGTACTACAGCACAATTCACTGCCCCCTCAGATCTGATATGACCACTGCTTGGGCAGGAATTTCAGTCTGTACTGAACTACACCCCATGATCTGGATTAAAATAACCCTTCCAAAACTGATTGTATTTAACATGGATCATTTCACAGAGTCTGGGAATGAAGTGATAGGATCAGAGGCACCGAGTATATTCTAATTCATATTTATCATTGAATCTGATGTATCATATAGGTTTGTCCAGAGAAAAAGGGCCAAGAAATGAGACATGTTTTCCATCCACAACATCTGCTCTGCATTCATCCAGGTTGTGCCATGTCTTTTCTCTATTTTGCCACTCAAGACTGCGGTGGTGGGAAATGCCTCCCTCCACCTCCAGTTTGCAGTACAGCCCTCAGTGAACTTTGGCAAATTCCACATGTTGTAGCAACCTGCCCCTCATGCAGGAGGAGCTTTGTGGTTGTGTTCTCAAGCCAGGTCGTTGAACTGTGGAATGGCTTGGGTTGGAAGGGACTTTAAAGATCATCCTGTTCCAACTCCCCTGCCATGGGCAGGAACACCTTTCACTAGACTGGGTTGCTCAGAGCCCCATCCAGCCCAGGCTTGAGCATTTCCAGCAATGGGACACCCACAGCTTCTCTGGGCAGCCTGTGCCAGTGTCTCACCACCCTCACAGTAAAGAATTTCTTCCTAATATCTAATCTAAACCTACTCTCTCTCAGTTTGAAGCCATTCACCCTTGTCCTGGCACCCATGCCTTGCCAAAAGTACGTCTCAAGCTCTCTTGTAGCCTAAGTACTGAAATTTGCTCTAAGATCTCACCAAAGCCTTCCCTTCTTCAGGCTAAACAACCCCCACTCTCTCAGCTTGTCTCTGCAGCAGAGGTGCTCCATCCCTCTGATCATCTTGGTGGCCTCCTCTGGACTGGCTCCAGCAGGTCCCTGTCCTTCCTGTGCTGGGCCCCCAGAGCTGGGTGCAGTGCTCCAGGTGGGTCTCACCAGAGCGGAGCAGAGGGGCAGAATCCCCTCCCTGCCCTGCTGCCCACGGGGCTCTGGGTGCAGCCCAGGACACGTTTGGCTCTCTGGGCTGTGAGTCCACATGGCCAGCTCATGTTGAGCTTCTCATCCACCAGCTCCCTCAAGCCCTTCTCCTCCAGTCTGCCTTCAAACCATTCTCTGTCTGGCCTCTGCATGGGATTGCCTTGGCCCATCTGGCTTCTGTCTCTCTTAAATAAGGCAGAATTTGGTTTGTGAGAACACATCAATTCCCTATTCGAGACCTGTCAAAGCAGCTTCTCGTTGTGGGTATTGAAATACTCAGAGCCCATGATCAAACTGTCAGTAGCCATAAAGCAGGTGGATTGTCGTTACAGACATATAAGCAATGGAGAGACAGTTCATAGAGCCCTGTGGGTACAAAAGTGTTCTATGGTGAGAGGGGATAATTTATTTGTAGCTTATACCCCCAATTCCCTGTAAGTGAAGAACTGGGAATTTGAACATCAAATAGTTTCTGCTATAGGCCCTGAAAATATGAGGAAGCAACAGGTGTTCTGTTAAGCTGAAGGGTTGGACCTGCATGAGTACTCATATACTCTGAGCCCCAGTTGATTATTGAACAATGCAGAGTACCTGGGGTAAAATGAAATGAAGAAAATCCAAAAATAATCAAGTGGAAAATGGAACAACAACAAAGAGTCCAGAAGAGCTGACACAGACTGTAGAAAGCAGCTAGAGGAGACTGAAGCAGCACTTCACTTTGCCTGGCCTTAGGTGGTGCCAGGGAAAATTAAGACAACAAGGAAATTGCCTTTTTTTCTGACTATAGAATGTTTTTTATGTGTTTATGGGTTTTTAATTAACTCAGGAAAAGAAGGCTATGAAATTGTCCTACCAAAATTTGAGAAGTACTTAATGCCACACAACAAATGAAATATGAGATAACTTTTTTTTCCCCAATAATATTTTTTCCTGGAAAGCATAAAGAGAAATTAAAACTGTAATTAGAAATGGGTGTGAGTGATAGGAGGCTGATGACCCATCATTGCAAGTTTGGAAGGGAAACTGAATCTCAGATTTAAAAAATAGGAAAGTAAAGAAAACTGAACAGGAGCATGAACTTTGATTACATGTGAAATCTGTGGGGAAAAAAAATACCCCGAGAGAAGTTGTGATAAATACAGGTGCAAAGATGTTGGACCCTGTAGGTAGAATTGAGAGTCTAAAATAATCCAAGAAAAAAGATCTAGGGCTGAAAGACAGTAAGAGCCAAGGTCAGCTAAGAGAGCACATCTGTCTGCACAAGCTGTGATAAGTGAGACAAATGGGAGCTGTACCTGTTGCTCCACCAAAGGGGACAACTTCACCATTACTCGCTCGTGTTTCTTTTCACACTGGCAGCCGGTGGTCAATGAACTCTCAGACTGAAAACAGACACCGGGAAGTGTGACAGTGTACTGTCACAGAGGGGGTGTGAGCAGGCAGCCTTGCACAGAAGCTACAGCCCTCGTGAGAGTGGCTTTCCTCAGTAAGAAGTATGAGGATTAGATGTGTGAGTCAATAACAAAGCAGTAAGGGAAGATATTTTCAATATTATGAAAATAAAGGGTACACCTCAATGCAATAGGGGTGTGTCCAGCCCTTAATGCCATTGCCTGTGTGCCCATTGAATACTGACAGAGTCTCAAATTACATTGTGGTTTGGGCAAGTCAGGAACTGAGTTTTGCCTAAAGGATCAGGTCAGCTTGGGAAGGATTCATACACAACTCCTAGGATCTAACTAAGTGAGCAGCTATGCCAAGTCTGTGTGGTGGAAATGACGTACCAGAGAGGTAATTGGTACAAATGGATGTGGCAAAGTTATCTTCCACGTCTGCCCTAAAAGGCAAAGTTTTGTGGGAATTGAAAGCCTATAAGGGTATTTGTGCTGGCCATGATGGTAACTGAAATTTATTGCTGAGTGAAGAGGTTCAATGAATGTAATCCTGATTTAATGCACTGAGAAGCTGTGGGAACTACATGCCTTCCATATCAAAACACTGTATTGTTTCAGTCTTCTTGTCATGCTGCAGTCTCACCAGAAACTAGGGTTCAAACAATCACAGTAATTGACAAAAGCCATGTTTCAGGGCTGAAGGAAGTTTCAGGTTTTTGTTTGGAAGATGTGAAAGTCTATTGTTTGTTTCATGTTATTACTGCTGAAAGAAATCTTATAACCACCTTCTCTTCTCTGCTCCCCCCTCAAAATATAAACATCCTTTTTTCACCCTCTGCTGAAATTATATTCCTTGTCAATTGAGTACACAGCTGGGAGAGGTTTGGTAGCTGGGGATTGTTTTTCTAAAATGTTTGGAAAATACAGGAAGATCCAGGGTTCATACGGGTCACGTAATCATCAATATGATGATTATAACCAGTTAACCTTTTGCATCGTTGTGCTGACAGTGAACAGCGACTTATGTTTTTCTAAAATGTTTTGCAAATACAGCAACATCCAGAGTTCATATGGATCATGTAATCATCAATATTCTGATTACAACCAGTCAACCTTTTGCATCCTTGTGCTGCCAGGATTACCAGATTAGTGACTATCAGATCTGTGTCTCCTGGTGCTTTAGGAAACCTGACGTGTTTGCCTCTATGTGTGTGGGGATTGTGTCTCACTCTTCTCACCATCTTATGGGGAGCTCTCTATCCTAGTTAGCAGGGTTTTGTAAGACATAACAGTAATTCTAAAACATGGAAGAAGCATGTTGAAAATGATAGACTGAGGTCAGGGATGGAAAGTAAGTTTGGTCAGCAGGGTCAAGAAAGCTTTAGGTTGTGACATTGCATATTTTAACTTTAAGTGGTTTGGCTTCATGGGCAGAGAAATTCTGGGGAGAGGTGGTGCCAAAGCATTTGTTGTGATGAGCAGAAACAATTGGATGAATGAATAGAGAAAGGACCTCTTCCAAGTAGAGTGGGCACAGAGAGGCTCCCAAACCCCTCACTGAATTCAGACTAATGGAACTGCAGCCGCTAAATACAGCTTTGCTGGAGCATCTGGAGCAGAAGTTTAACCTATGCAAGGATTGTAGAGTTTTCCTTAAAGTCTGCCTTTATTTTCTGCGAAGACATGAAGCCCAAGCTTGCACTGCTGGTGTTGTATCAGGCTTGCATTTGGGCAGTGGCATAGGCTGTATTCACATGTGCATGTTTCCAAAATATGATATATTTGCTATTCCTGTCTCCTTAGGCACCCTTGCTCTGCACAGATAGCATAGGATAAAGTGCAAAAACTACATTCTGTCACAGTGACTCCCTTAAGTGTCTCAGCTTGGCTCACTGATCCCTTAAGCAACTGGTACAGTGTTCCTGTTGATTCAGGCTCCTGGTCACAGAGCAATGCCAGCTTTTCCCATGGTCACAGATCCTCTAGGTTGTCAGCACCAACATCACCTTCAAATCCTTTAAATAAACTCGCCTGATAATTGGGACACTAAAAGTTTCACTACCAGCCAGTTTTGATGTGATATATTTTTTTTAATAGTCAATTCCTCTGCCTATCACAATATATTCAGAGCCTTAAATGCATTTCTGGTGCTTGGCCTTAGGCTTCTGAGCCAGGTAGTTTGCAGCCAGCGAGGGAGAAATTTTATTCTAGTCTGCCCCAAACATGCAGGATGACCCGCAATGGACAACAGTGTGAGCCAGCACATGTTGAGCAGAGGCGGATTTACAGGAAACCAGTGCTTCCCGCTGCTTCCTCCTCTTCAAGGAGGCTGGTCTTGCTCTGGGTAGACACGTAGTTCCTCTGTATCTTAAGTAGAAGCCCTGCGTTTGTATTTCTCATTTTCATATAGCACCAATGTAGTGGGAATGTCCTTTTCAGTCTCTCCTCCACTAGCCCCTTCTTTGTGCCATGTCAGGAGATGAATTGATCAGCATGTCCAAGGTAAGGTAGCCCACTGATACAGTGAAACCTGAAAACCCAAGATTGTTTTCTATTTTAAAGCATTCTAGATGATAAACTGTGGGTGTTGGGCACAGTTCTTAGGAGTTTGTTTCCCCCATTTTTTGGACATAGAATTACGTTTATGTGCTGCTGCATGTGTTGTGAATTGCCTTCTCTTCTCTCTTGCAGAAGTTCCATGGAGTTGGACTAAAATAAAGTTTTGGGATGTCTCTATTTGGATTAAAATTTGGAAAGAAGAAATTGAAAGGTGAGTGTGATCTGGTAATGCCATTGTCATGGGAGCAAAGGAATGTAAATACAGCACGTGTGCAAGTCCTTGAGCTCTTGTTTGGGGTCAGGTCTGGCCCAGAGCAAGTGGGGGAAGATACACTTTCTTTCCTTTTCCTGCATTTCATACTACCTTAGAGGAATGATGCGAACTGGGTGCCAGTGAATGAGGGCACATCTGCAACAAGACCCGCTACAGAGTTTGTGTGCTGTCGCGACACGACTGCCTTGGGGAAGTTGGGTGTTGGTGGGTTTTTTTTTAAACAAGAATCCTTTGTGGGTGTGGGTGGATGACCAATGCACAGTGCAAAGGTCCAATGCGGTCTTTGGATGATGAAATGTACTGGAGCATCTCAAATTCTGTGTTCTGTTTTGAGCCCCTTACAAGAAAGACTTTGAGGTGCTGGAGCATGTCCAGAGAAGGGAAAAGAAGATGGTGAAGGGTCTAGAGCACAAGTCTTATAAAGAGCAGCTGAGGGAGCTGGGAGGTGTTTAATCTGGAGAAGAAGAGACTCAGAGGAGACCTTATTGCTTGCTAAAACTACCTGAAAGGAAGCTGTAGTTAGGCGGGGGTCAGTCTCTTCTCTCAGGTAAGAAACAACAGGACAAGAAGAAATGGCCTCGATACACAAGGGGAAGTTTAGATTGGATATTAGGAAAAGTTTCTTCACAGAAAGGGTTGTCAAGCACTGGAACAGGCTGCCAATGGTAGTGGTGGAGTCACCATCTCTGGAGGTGTTTAATAGATGCGTAGGTGTGGCATTTAGGGACATGGTTTAGTGGTGGAGTCGGCATTGCTGGGTAAGCAGTTGGATTTACTGATCTTGGAGGTCTTTTCCAACCTAAACAATTGTATGATTCTATTTTATGATGGCAATGGCCCAGGTATTCTCTCCAATCAGAAACAGGTAGAAGAGTAAATTAGAGACATGCACCCTGACAACACACGTGTGTGCACCCTGAGAGACCCAGTGTGCAGTCTCTGGTTGGGAATCCAAGTCTGCAGACATGGTAAAGAGGGAAAGTCTCTAGCCTTTCCTTTCAGGGTGTTCCTCTCTGTATTTGATGAATGTAGAATTGCTGCCCTACTTGTATTTTGACATTAAATTATTTTCCAACCTCTCTGAGCTTAGAGGACTGAACAGCTTTTTCCCAGGGGTTTATTTTTGCAATTGTGCTGCTATTTCCCCTTCCTGCACCAGGGCAGACTGTGAGCCCTGGTGTTAAGACAGGGGCATCCGTTTGCTTCTCTGACAGTCCCAGGAGAGGAGGTTGTGATTGCTCGCAGGGAAGGATCTCTGCCAGCCCCAGATCTATTTTTCCCCATCTTGGCTTTGCAGATGAGGGAGCACAGGTTTGTCTGTGTGCCACCATCCTCTCAGGGCATCCCCACTTGTAAAGCAGTAGCTGTTCAGATTATCAAAAAGACTCTGTTGCTATAATAGGAAAGTGTTGTGTTTTGCCTGGGCCTGGGCCTGAGTTTTAGCAGAGAAGAGTTCAGCCTCCCCCCGCCCTCAACCAAGTATTTGAGAAACTCAGATCTTCCTAGATATAAACCCTGTATTTTATTGGGAAGAATAGTTTCTTTTCGCATCTGATCATCAGTTCAAAATGAAGGCAATGGAGGCAAACTGGAAAAAGTTCAGAGGATAAAGGAAGCTGGGGTGATCAGGGAATGAGGAGCTTCCATAACAGGAAGCTGAGAGTGTTTTCTCCTCCTCTTTTGTTTTTAATTATTTTGCCTTGCAGGCCCAAAGCTATGATTGCTCCTTGCAAACATTTCACTAGGCGTAAATGCCAGTGTTGAAGTGCTATTTTAATCGGAGTTTATAAGTCTTTGTGTTTGCAGAAGTCCAAAGGACTGTGCTGCCTGAGAGCAGGCAAGGCCCTCCCACAGGGAACATCCGGTGTGCTCATCTTGGAGGGGCAGTACTGCTTATGGAAAGACCAAATTTCTGTTCCAAAAACAAAGCTGGATGACGCTTATCCTTGCTGAAGAGCCATGCTGATGATATGACTTTCATTGGAGGGAATGGATTACCTCAGGCATCAGCTGCTGGACCTGGGATCAGGATTGCTCCCATGAGATCCAGCATTTCTCCCCAGCAAGGCATGGTTTCCACATGAGCTGAGGTGCAGGTGAAATATGATAGGTGTAGTTTAAGAGGACAGGTTACACGGTCTTAAGTTTCTTGGAGATAAGAGTCGGCTTTTTATAGTCTCAAGTTCTTTATAGAAGTGATCAGGAGTGTAACTATAACACAGCTCCTGTCAGACACACAAAATATGCCTGGAGGAAGCCAGTTCCTGGATAATGTTGGTGAAGCTCCTCCAGCTGAAGCAGGGAAGTACACCTCTTAGATAAGCAGCAGAGGTGTTTCTGTGGAAGAGGTGCCTGAGATCTTTTACACTGAGGTTTAACCTACAGTGAACACGGGTGGAACAGAGAGGAAAGGGGGCATTTCTAGTTCATCAAGTGTGTAGAAGGTTGGAGATGGCTGATAATCATGGAATATCTCTGCTCACTGGCTTCATCCCATGGCAGTTTAGTTCAGCATTGCAGCTTCATACCTCGAGGACAGGGATAGGCAGGTACTGTCCATGAAAAAAATGGGAACAGAGAGGAGGGAGAATTCATCTACACAGATGGAAGAGCAGTCATTGCTGCAGTTTCGTCTCCACAAGCCCAGCCTCATGGCACTGTCAGAGGAGGAGGAATGTTATAAACGGAGCTAGGGCTTTTGGAAAGTTCCACTGGGTTGTCCTTTTTGCTGATCACCAAGGCAGCTGGGCTTGGAGCAGTTGGGCTCTGGGCAGAGCTTGGCAGCTCATGGAGAAGGCAGCCCATTACTGGCACTATGGGACATCGAGCTCAGCTGCCTTCTGGAATCCCCATTCTGATCTGATAGGAAATGTCTCACCACAATAGACATTGAGTATGAAAAATGTATTTATTTTTACATAATTTCCCATGAGGGAAATAACTGTGAATTGAAAAACTTCTCAAAGTTCGTTTCAGAGCTGTATTTATTTTTATGATTTTTTGCATCACTTCCTATCACTGTGCATTGCTGTTATTAACAACATGTGCAATTATGTCAAGCTGCGGCATTTACCAGCATGTCTAGGAGATACTGTTTCCTAGTAAAGGAAATTATATGTGCCAGCCAGCCACTGTCAGACTAGTTTTGAAAATAAAAACAAAATACTATTTCAGCTGCTTTTTTTGGCATGCTAATATTAGTCAAAATATTGTGAACTACTATCAGAAATAAAACCAGGACACAGAGTGATATAAAATTCTAAACCAACTGTGGGGGGGAAAAAAATCAAGGTTTTTCAAAATGAAGAAAAGACAATTTCTACTGTTAATATAGTTGAAAAATGTGTGTTTCATTCTGAAGTGGACTGAAACAAATACGAAAAGATGTAGATGCTTCTTGAGAATTAATTTGTTGCCAGGCATTTTTGAGACATTATGAGTCCCCACCTCTGCCCAGTGCCAAGGCAAGTGGGTAAGACATTGCCAGGAGTAGGAAAGGAAGGAAAACCAGAACTGATGCTATTGCAGGAGATGGGAAAAGGGAGAGATGAGTCAGCCTATGTCCCTTCTAAGAAAAACCTAAATAGGAATTTTCAGGTTTAAGATTATCCAATGCTTCTTCCACCTGTGTCCCAAGAGTGCTATTTGACTACAGGTGTTGTACACGCTGGGCAAATCTGAGGCATCCTTTTGGAGCTGTCTTTTCTTCTTTTCTCTCTTCTTATGGTGATAATAGAAAATGCTGCTTTTCGAAAAGGGCAGGGTCTACCACTGAACTTTACGTTGGTATTAAAAATTTACTAGACCTGAGGCAGAAATATTTCCAGTTCACCCTCAGGGTTTTTTATTTCAGACCTTTCATCTGCTGTATGAAAATGGAGGAGGTCAGTATGTCACCTAAATGGGCCCTCTGTTAGTGATTCCAGCAGCAAAATAATTTTGCTTCCTATACCAGGAATATATAGAATGTTTTACCTGTGTGAGAAATTCCACTGTGTGTGGCGTTTGTTTGATGCTTAGCAGGAGGCTGAGCTCAGTACCAATCGCCAAAGTCGCAGTCCATGACCACAAAAGTGTATTTCTTGCATTTTATTTCTTTAATAATGAAGGGACAGGAGGGACAAAACAGGGCTAAACCCATTGATGATGGTGTTCCTGTAAGGTCGTGATGCATACTTTTTCTTAATTAAATGCCTCACCCTCAGCACAGTCTACTCCGCTTCAGAGATGAAAATGCATGTGATTGCCAGCATAAATCCTCTACCATGAGAACAGCCAGAGAGTCTCCACAGAAGAGGGGGCATCTGGACATTAAAAATGTGTGGGTTTGTAGCATGGAGTCCAGGAGACCCCCTCCTTGGAGTCAATAAAAAAACATTTGTTTGCCAAGCAGCTGAACACATTCCTGCTCCGAGCCAGGCTTGGCTCTGACCTCCCTTTCCCTGTTTCCATCCCACTGGTTTCTCACTACTCCTGCTGCCCCAGCCATGCTCGCTGAACCCTGCCAGGCTCTGGCTGCAATTCAGGGCAGGGATGGGCTTTGGTTTCGTGCTGCAGAGCAGCAGGTGCGCAGCACCGGTCAGGTTACAGCATGAGGGTGACACTCAGGTAATGAGGGTCCGACAAATGTCTGTGTCCCACACTGGCTGTGAAATATAGATATTTGACCACTGTGACCCTCAGACCTGTCATATGGCTCTTTGCTTCACCCATGCATCCTCTGATCCATATGAGATTATGAACTTTTTGCATAAAGATCCCAGGCTTTGGTTTTGGATAGAGTTCGCTCATTGCAGCTCTGATCCCAGCAAGGCACTGCTGTGTTATGAATGTGAAATCCTGTGGTATCAGTGCTGTAAGAAATAACCCCATTCTCTTTACCCCAATGACAGGGACTCTACCCAGATACAGCACCTGCAAATCAAGACACTTGTTGCATGGTTCTTTCACCTCAAATGATTGCAAAAAGGGGCAAGTATTGCTTTAAGGTGCAAGGAGATTTTACCTACTAGCTTGTATAATAACCTCCTAGGAGAAAAATATTTTGGTTGCCTAACACAGTATATGATGACTTGCCTTCTCCCATGGAGTTGCCTTTCAATGGAAACTGTAATTCTCAGCTTTTCTGAGGGGAGGATAGAGGTACTGACTCACCATGGCAGTTTTCAGTCTCTTGTGCACGTGGAAGAACAGTCCAGCAAAGACCAGAAAACAGGGCCAGGATTTGTCTGCCTGTTCAGAGATGGCTGATCTCCTGGACGCTGAATGTGAGCTGGCCGTAGTTGAGATACCAAAGGCTGGGCCACACAGTGATTATGAGGTGCCCAAAAGTAGGAACGGCAAAAGTTAGGAGGGAGATGGGACAAGGAGGAGGTAGCAGGAGACACATCATGAGGTGTGTGACTAGAGGGGATCTTCTGAGACTGCTTATAGCCTGTTGCAGGAGAGATCTGAATTACAGTCCCAGTAGGATCAGTTCCCTTGGAACTAGAACAATCTGTTACAGCTTTCACAACTTAGTAAGGATAATAGCTTTGCTAAGAACTACTCTGTAAGGGAAACTGGGGAGACGAGTCCAGGTCCTGGATGCCACTCTTTGTAGCTGGTCCAGGGCAGAGTTTTTGCTCTTGAGGTCACTTGTTTAAAGGGTGGAGGAGAGATTATTATTTTTACAGAGTTTATGCTGTCTCTGTTGTGTTGTCAGGGTTAGTTACGCAGGCACTCCCCTAACTGGGCTGTGTTCATTTTGTGCATGAGGTATCAGTGCCCAATTTGTATAGGACTTGGCAAAACCAGGCAGACCTTAACCTCCCATTTCTTGTAGACACAAGACCCAATATCTACAAAACTTTTCCAATACCCTGTTAAAAGCACTCCTTGTGGCACATGCTCCTTAGCGCAAACCAGAAACGAATTTCCAGGCTGTCTGACCAGATCTTGAATCTAACCTTTTGCAGGACTTTTCCATGCAGCAGTCCTAAAGTAAGAAGGCTGGTGGGCTGGCCAGCTACATTTATAGCTGATTTTTTGGCATGGGTTTAATTTTATTAAATACAGATGTTATTCTGAGGTTTAGCTTCTAAAACTGTCTGCCTGAGAAAACAAGCACTTTCCCAGTGACTTGGTCTCAGTGGTTAGACCAAGAACTGGGCACTAAGCCATATTTATGTACGCCGAGTTTCCACTGATGAATAATTTAAAATAGTTTTCAGTGGCAGTGAAATGATAACTTGGAGCACAAATACCATACCTTCTTTCCAGTGAATGCAATTTGCAGAAGCAGAACATTTGACTTACTTAGAGATATATTAAAAAGTTTCAAGAAATGAGAAGCTTATCATCTGATATCCATACAGCTTCCCCCTCCCTTTTTCCTCATTGCTTTTAGGATCAACAGGGCATGATAAGACACGCATGCTTGGATCTACAGCCAAAAAACCCTGAGTTATGGTTTCCAGGCAAAGCTGGTGTAATGCTTGATTTTTCTTAAATTTTTGTTTATTGTGGTCATCCAAGAGTCTTCATTTCTGTCCAGACTGTTCCAGAAACAAATGAGAGTCGTGTGGTCTATGATGGTTGAGAACTGCTGGATTAGGAGGCACAGCAGTAGGACCTCACAGTCCTCAGTTGGTAAAAACCACAGAGGCAGTGTTTCCCTGTGCATGTGGTCAGAGTGGTTCTCCTTTGGTGTAGCCAGAGAACAGGAAGCTCTCCTTGCTGATGCTCTTGGATGAGGCTCCCTGTGAAATTTATTGTGTTTTTTCTTGATTTAGCCAAAGGTATTGGCTGTTACCCAGCAGGAAAAATTCTCGCCACTAGATATTAGCCTTGTATTTTGGCCTTTAGGGACACTGCCTCTGAGACGGATGGATGGCTATGGCAGCCAAGGGCTCCATTCAGTTTTGAACCAGGTTCACAGTTACCTGGGGCCTTAAGAAAGGGGTTATCACAGAAAACCTGCCCTTCAGTGCCATATGGGAGTGCAATACCTTGATTTTCATTTCTGTTCTGTTTCATTTCCCACTGCCTCATGTTTCTGTGCCATCCCAGAGCCGTTTGCTGCCATTAATGTTTCTCACTTAAAAGCCATTTGGAGAGTGCATCTCTCACTGTTCTGAGAGGCTGCTTTCCTCACTGGGGCACATACATATGTCAGCTTCTTTCTAAGAGCCTTTGAGACTCTTGAGTTCAAATCCATGTGTCAAGTGCCTCTTCCCTCGCTGCAAAGACCCTGGGGGCAACCTGAGAAAGGGAATGGCTTCTTGCTCCTCCAGTGTGCCCTGGGAAGAGCAGAGGAGCTTAGGGCATGTTCAGCTGCTGCCTGCAGCGCTTGGATTTCCGTTTCTGCATACAAAACAGAAAGCCACTGAGGACTTCAGAAGCTGCCGTGTGACACCGAGGCTCTGCCGTGTAGCCCAAGAGGCTTTCAACTTTGTCATCTATTCCTATTTACAATAACACCATTTATCTTTTCTGTGGCATTTCTTCCAGGACTAGACTTGGAGCCCCTGAGAAGGGGATAAGGGTAACACTTACTGTATGGCAGGAAACAGGCAAGTGTTGGGAAGTTCTGTTTTTAACAAATAGCTTTATCTTTCATCGGCTTTGAGAATACCAGTTGCTCTCAGGAAAATTCCTGAAGGAGCACACAACACAATAGCTGAAGCCCAGCAAGTCTGGACCTCTTGAGCTCTGCTTCTGTTTTCCTCTGGGACACCAGATAAATGACTCTGATCTCTTGGTACATTGTTCTCCCCATTGTGAAGATAAGAAAAATTTGTCTGAGGAAAGCAGTGAAGGATTAAGCACTTTGAGGATATTGAATGAAGCCGCTGTAGTTGATCCGAATCATCCATTTGGGGCAGATGGCAGCTGATTTCAAAATGACTGATACTGTTAGATGTGCCTGAAGAAGGAGAAAAGCACATTTGCCTGCTAACATAGCTTTACATTAGTGATTAGAGAGTTTGATGAAAATAGCCTACAGAAACCAAGAAATGGTGATCTGAAAAAGGGCTTAAAAATTAGGGATGTTTTGTATTTACAGGGTCATTGAAAGAAAAGAAGGAAGGCTAGCACTTCAATGCGCTTAGACAGCTCACACGCTTGCTAATGCAAGAGTGAACAAACAGGAAGAACTAGATGTCTTAACACATCATTTAATAGGTGTTACAGACACGTGCTGTGATAACTCATGAGGCTGGAATATTAACAGAAAAGAATAAAACTAATTCTGTATGGTTAACAGAGGTTTTCCTTTTATGACTGCGTGGTCTGAAACGCAGCTTGAAGAAAGAGATGAACAAATCGCAGATCTCTGAGTAATGCTACTAGGTAATGAACACAGGCATAGCAAACCAAGAAGGGCAGTCTTTTGTGGAAAAATAAAAAAAGAAAATACAGTTTTCTGAGAGGCAGGACATGGCGGTAAATAAAGAATTCTAGCTATGCAGAGGCAGAGTCGGAGAGAAGTGTAGAGGAACACGACCTACTCAGCTGGCACAGAGTTTTGATGCAGAGGTGGGTAATTTTTTGGAGAGGAGAGGAGGTTGTTTCAGAAGCGATTCCCTCCAAAAGGAGGGAATGGGAGGAGCTGGCTGGTCCTCTAAAAGCTGGAGGGAGTGTAAACAGGAATACTTATGAAATGATGGGATGATACTTAGGAAAAAGTGACAGTATAAAATTGTTTAACATGGACTTCAAGAAGGAAACCTTCAATAAAAATGAAGAACTAATAACTGAGATCTCATGGGAAGGAATCCTGGAGTAGAGGTAGAATTAGACAGAGCTTTCATTTCCTTAAATAATTGATATTAAGGGGACATATATTATTAATTGATATTAGGGCACATGTATAAGTTATCACCTTTCAGAGAAAGGCTCAGAAGGATGAGTGAAATGGGGAAATCAGAAGCTCCCCATTTGCTTCAGACAAAGGAAGGATGCCTCCAGAAGGTGCAAAATGGTTTGTTTTATCGAGCACAAACAATGTGGCAAAGGCTCAAAGTGAGAAAAGGACATAAAGGGCAATAAAAGTTGTTCTGTAAGAGTTGGGGTCTCTGGAGAGGCTCATGGAAAAAGCCTAGCAAATAAAGCTAAGAAATCAGACGGATTTTGCTGTGGTGGTTTTTTTTTTTTTTCTCTAGACATCTAACGTAATACTTCACAAAAGCAGAGGAGAAAGAGTAGGTTTTGGGCTGGAATAGCGAGAGAATGGGTTGACTGGCTAAGGTAAAGCATGCCCTGGAGCAGTGCTGCCTTTGAGAGTCTGGCTCACAGGCAGGCAAAGTTCAGAAGACTGGGAAGAGAGCAAGCACAGCATCTATCTTGAAACAAGGAAAAAAGAAAAGCTGAGCAATTATAGATGTATTGGCTTCACTTGAGTAAAGGTTAAAACAATACAGCAAACCACTTCAAAGTGACTAGAGTGTGTGTGTGGGGAAGAGAAGATTAACAGTCAGCAGTCCTGAAAAACTGCATCAAACAAAAATTAATTCTGTTTTAGTGGTAGCTGGAGGGTTATTGAAAAAGCCTCAGATAGCTGCCATGTATCTTGACTGTCACTTGTGGCATTTTTACAAGTAAACTGGAGATACGTGCTTGAGATAAAATCACAAAACAGTGAGTGCCAGATTTTTCGGAAAAAAAAAAGACATTAACAATAGATATTGATGACTGATTAGGTAACTTGAAAGACCCATCAGGAGTATATCCCATCCTGAGCCTGGTATTCAATATTTACTTCTACATCTTGGCTGACAGAATAAAGAACACACTTAATACACCTGTGAATGGCACCACGCTGGCAGGAGCTAGAAGCACACTGAAAGATAGGAATAGAATTGTCTAGTTGGAGAAACAGTCTGAAAGAATTTGGATGCAGTTCAGCAAGGACAAATGAAAGATTTGCTTTGCCTGATAAGGCATCTGGCTCTGCCAGAAAGGATCTGCCAAAATGGATCATTTTCTGGGAAGCCATCCTCTGTGTGCTGGTGGTGCATAAGGATATTACTTTAAAATACTCCTGGGTGAATTCTTATGCACAATATGCATTGTCTGCAAGGAAAGTTGCATGTCCCTTGTGCCCTGGTCAACTTTGGTAAGGCCTCAGCTGCAAACCATGGCCCCTTTTTGGGCATTCGTCCAGAATAGGCTGAACTAGCTGGGAAGCCCACTGGAGAGCAGCAAGAGTGATGCTCCTACTGATGGATTAATGCATAAGAAGTGACTGAAGAAATGGGAGCTGCTTACCCTTGGGAAGGCTAGCGTAAGGCATAACAGCCTTCAGTAGGTAGTGAACTTGGAATCACAGAATCATAGAATCCCTGCACAGAACAGCCCCAAGAACCACACCTTGTGCCTGAGAACATTGTCAAAACTCTTCTTGAACTCTGTCAGGCTTGGTGCTGTGACCACTTCTCTGGGGAGCTGTTGCAGTGCCCAACAACCCTCTGGGTGGAGAACCTTTTCCTGATATCCAGCCTAAATCGCTTCTGACACAACTTCAGGCCATTCCTCTGGTTTTGTCACTGAGCACCCAGAGGGGACATCAGTGCCTGCACTGCCTCTTCCCTTCCTGAGGAAATTGTAGACAGCGATAGGGTCTACCCTCAGGCTGAACAGACCAAGTGACCTCAGGTGTTCCTCGTATGGCTTCCCCTCCAGTCCCTTCACCATCCACATGACCCTCCTTTGGTCTCTTTCTAATAGCTTTTATACCTTTTGTATACTGTGGTGCCAAAACTGCCCCCAGCACTCAAGGTGAGGCTTCACCAGTGCAGAGCAGAGCAGGACAATCTCCTCCCCTCAACTCTCTGTACTCTGCCTCCTTGGCAAGTAGCACAAGGAACTTAGGGGAAGCAGAAGACCACCTTTAACCCTCCCAGGAGAAGACAAAACTTCTTGAAATTGAAGTAATGAGTTTTATGTTAGATAATGCAGGGGAAAACTGCCCTAGGGGAAGAAAACATCAGTCCTGGAATAGGCAATTGAAGAACAGGCATCGCTGGAGCTTTCTATGTCATTTTTGAGGGAGAGAGGCAAGACCCTGCCTTGAGGTAAAGGACAGATTTGATGACCTTCTGATATCCTTCCAGTAATGTTTGATTTTATTATAGCTGTGGTGATGGTGTCCTATCAGTGCATGATGCTCAGAAATGCACCTGTACTGAAAGAAGGGCACCAACTGTAGGCTGATGGCAACAGCTCCAGAGACTTCAGGGGGAAGAGAAGGAGCAGCACAGGAAGAGTGAGCAGCACTAGTTAAATGGGAACTCCTACCCAGAAGGTGAACCTGTTGACCCAGCACTGACATTGCAGTGAGTGGCGAGTGGAGGAGACTTGTTACATGGTGTTAAGAGTGCTATGGCACCAGTCCACAGTGCAGCTCCATTAGTGTCACCAGCCACCCCAGGTCCCCGACATGGGGCTATTGGCACAGGGCTCTGATTCACTGTGTCACTCCCTTTTAGCAGCTCTGCTTGCACTTTCTGATGTTTTATTCACATCTGTATTGACTCAGCTTACCCTCAAGCATGATTGATGTGTTTCCTTTTCTTTGCAGAGGAAGAGAGACAACTTCAAGCAAACAACCGAGATTTTAATCTGCAGTTTGAATATGCTGTAAGTAACCAGCGTATGTTGTTTCATGCAGATGTAGTCACAGATGTAGCTGCATCTGCTTCATATCTCAAGTGTTGTTTCAAAGGGGTGAACAGAACTGCATGCCAGCTATGGCTCTGCAAACCAGGCAAACACATGCCAGATGAACCATCAGGGGTGGATTGCTGCTGAGTCAGCCTGAAAAGAAGGAGATCCGATTCTGGAAAAGCTTGACACAGTGACTTTGCACACTTCCAGAAAATTATTTGTGAGTCAAAGTGTTTACAGGATCAGGCTCCAAGGCCTTTCAATAACGGAACCTGGGGGGAGTTTTCTGTGGAAATTTGTCTCCATTTAAAGTAAAACATGAAAGGAAATGTGTCAGTTCCTTAGCTTTTGCAGTGAAATCATCTCTGTCAGGACAGTTTTGAATCTGGCCCTTGTGGCTTTCTGCCAGCTTTTCTGCCAGATTCTTAACAGCCTACTTAGGTTCACTTTGTGCCATGAAATCTGTGATTCCAAAGTGCGCCTTGGCAGGGGCTGGCTGTGTCCCAGGTCTGCCTGGCTAATTCGCTAGGGAGCCCCTTTGACAACTTTATTTCCATTTTCTGATGCTGTGTTCAGAGGAGAGCTAACTCAGCCACTAGATCTGTCCTCCCTGCCTGCAGGGTCATCCCCTCTGTGAGGCCATCCTGAAGCTGCATTCTTTCAAAGTGTTTGCAGCTGCCAATTTATACCGAAGTGAATTTTGTGAATTTTTGTCCTTTGAATATCTGAATTCCAGTGGCGAAATGAATCACTCAGTTACTTGGGAGCTCCTTTGAATCATGTTTTGGGGTTTAGGAACATCACAAGTATTTTCTTGCAAGAGCTGAAAAAACTCAGCATTTTAGAACACACTAGTTTCTCATGATGAGGACAGTCTGACTTGCCAACAGGTTTAACTAATGGCAGTATGGTGGTTTTCAGTGGTCACTTTTCATCCACAAACTTCGCAGCATTGGTCAGAGAGTCCCAGAGTCTGGAGCTGCTGCATGTGTCCTGAATATGAAGTGCATGGAAGTTAATATATGTGAAGTACTATGCAGCATGAATGTCTTATCAAGAGTGGTGATTTGAGACTGGGGAAGTGTGCTTGATTTGCCTACAACCTGTCAGTAGCGTGCTGGGGTGGGTATTGCCACTACATATGGTTTTGTTATCTTCCACTGAATGATTGCTATGTGCAGTAGTGGCACCAGAAGGTAGGAGGGAGATGGGCAATTATGTCAGGGTAGAGGGAACAAGCAACTCCCTTGGTTCAGCGCCTGTTTCTGTGAAAAGCCATTCAGAAAACTGACTTTGCATGACACTGCTTCCCAGCTGACTGCTTGATTGTGCCCAAGGATTTGCAAATAGCCACAATTAAGTAGACGACTTTGAGAACACTTCAGAATTTCCATAAGTCTGTGATTAGGTGCTAAAGTGATGGCAGCCAAAAAGCCAGCTCAGTATAATGCATTAAAACTTGGCCGTGAGTTTCAGTAATCATGCCCCTCATTTTAGTCAGCTATGGCTCATGATTTCGGGTTTCCAGTGTAGACTGAGGGTTAGGAAATCCAGAAAACTGCCCAAAAAGAGCCAAACCTTGAAGTGGTGAGTGGATAGTGAGGTACTAACAGTCTTTAGATGGTGATGCAAGAACTGCCCTAACTGTACAGGGCTGCATATCATGTCCTGGGCTGCTTATTTCCAATAAGTCCTCGCAAAAGTTCAATTTATTAACTCCATGTTACTGTGGCATATGAAAAGAACTAACCTTGCTCATAAATTACTTCAGATACCATGCTGTAGATTGCTGATGAATGTGGAAATGACAAAAAGGGAGATAGTGTCCTGGCATCCTCCCGTAACATATCCATGATGCTCTTGAAAGTTAGCTCTTCCAGGAGAGGGTTAAATTTGGGCACCTTCCTCACATTCAGATTTGCCTGACCATGGTGGGGTTGCACTGCTAAGCAGTGGGATGTGATTCAGGGGAAGAGGACAACTAAGAGCCAAAGGAAACCCACCAATATAACAAAGCTTTAAAAGTATTTTCGACAGTGAAAGTCACAGGAGTGAGGTTCAGATTTCTTGGTAACTTAAGGCCACATTAGCCGTAAAACCTATAGAACAGGTTCTTGTAACAAAACTAGGTGAGGCGGTAAATGTTTCTTTAGGGTGAGGCAATTTCTGAGAAAGGCCGGTAAGGTAAAAGAAAGGGAAATGCAAACTGAGGTGTTGTGTATTGACTTACTGCTGCGGCCAGGCTTTATGTCCTAGCTGGTGTGAAGGTTTGAGCCTTTCACTAAACGGAGAGTTTCTATTATGTAGGCATAGATCAAAGGTACAAACATGTTTTGTCCTCCTTTATCACAGTGAGAACAGGGAAGTGGGAAAGTACAACCAGAGGTGGGCGTGTTGTCCCTGAATATCCCTGTTCGTGGTGGGACTTTGTCCCTTCCCGGTGCAAAGTCTACAGGGTATCTGTGAAGGGAGAAGAGACGAACTGATAAAGACTTGAAAACTATTGTGTGTGGAGTCTGACATCAGCTCTGGCAGCTGCTGAAAGGTGGCCGGCCCTCCTGGTATGAAGCAAGACTCCGGAATCGCTCAAACCAGCTTTGCAGGAACCTGGTGCTGCATTGTGGAAAGCCATGTCTGCCAGTGCATGCAAGGGCATGTCCACCTCCATCACACTACAACTTGCAGGAGACTTCAGAGGGCAAGTTCTCTCCCAGAGCTCGTCAGAAAATACAGGAGATGCTAAACTGCAGTGTGTCCCTGCCCGCTATGCTTCTCCAGCCGTGAGGCCTCATTCGTTGAGCAGGAGGTTTAGAAAAATTAAACAAACTTTAAAACAAAGTGCTGTGCAGTTAACTGGAAGGACTGAGTGTGAAGGCATGTACGCTACCCACCAGCTCACAAAATTAGTTAGGAATGACTCAGAAACCAAGTGTGAATGAGTGGCATGAAAAGGCACTTAGAGCAGCATAGAAAAGGGTTCAATATAGGTCAGTAAAAATGAGAAGTCAAGTCCTAATCCTATGCTTATTCACAATGCAGACGAGCATCCTTCCTGAATTCAGAAAGAGGTTTGTCTGTGTAAAGACTGAAATAAAGTGGAAAGCAAGGTGGCAGATGTGGTACAGCAAGGTTTAAGGACTTTAATCAATTTAATCTGTCTGCACTCTCCCCAACACAGCTACAGAGGGGACAGCCTCTGTGTGTCCACCACGATGGGCTCTCCATCAACACTCTGGAGGGGAAAATCTCTTCTGAAGGCTTTTAATGTTTGCTCTGATCCTAGTTCCTTTTTTATTTCTTCTCCTTCACATTGGAATTTAGCACAGCTGTGCTGGGACGTCATGAAGGGCTGCGAAAACAACTTTGAAATTGGCTTTCAGACAATAGGAAAGGAAATGCAAGGCCTATGAGTCAATGACAGATTTCATCTTGGATCAGGACCCAGGGTCAAACCAGCATTCTTTTATCAGGACCAGCAGCAAGGGGGCTGCTTGGACTCGGGTCACCTGATGAAGTCTCTAGTGAAATAGGAGGGATGTATATAACTTCCTATAGCCAATACATATTGCCCTGGGCTGGATCAGCAGCTGGGTTCTTATCTCTTTGAAACTTAATGGGAGAGCAGGGAGCTCTGGTAGTGGCTCAGACTCCACTCCACCTCCTCTGCTTACATGCTTTGATCTCAGAAGGATGCCTGGTGGGTGATCCTCAAGGACTTTATCAGTGTGGTCAGGGTTGTGGCACCAGCTGCTGTCTCTTCCTGTCTCAACCTGCAAATGTTTTCCAGTATCCCTCACACTCAAGGCTGAAGGGAGTGTGGTCTGATGAAGTGAAAAGTGATTTCAGTAGTCCCTGAAGGAATAGCTACAGCAGCGACCTGCACTACTACTTCTGCATTTAGTAAGGTATAAGTTGGATTCATCCAAAGAGCTGTTGAGGCACTGTCAGGGGCAGCCAGAGCGTACTACCAGAGGGGGCAAGCTGGAAGTGAACATGATCCCAGCTCAGGCAGAGCTCTCACTGACCAAGGTGCAGTCCTGCAGTATCTGGCTGGCAGGCACAGGGCAGGATGCTAGTGATGGGGTCCATCCTGACCTTTCCAGGCAAGGTGAGGTGATGAACCATGTCCGAGCCCTCTTAGGGAGCCCAGGCAGGAGTGGCAAGAGGGCTGAAGACAAGTCTATGCCAGAGATCCAAGGTCCATCAAGGAAGTAGAGCTGGATAGAAATACCTAGGGAACTAGGATGGATGACGGTCTGGAGATGGGGACTCCTACAAGGTAGCTCAGGTGAGGATAGAAGGCTCATGGCTGAGCTTAAGTGAACTCCTGAGCTCTGTACAGAGGTGGTGGATGGAGACACCAGGTGAGGTTGAAGCCCTCAAGACATATTAGGCCCCTGAGAAGCATATAAAAATGTGATCTTCAGTGAAGTCCATAGACTCCTTTAGATCAAGTTCTCCACTCTTCATCAGATTAAGTCTCATGGAGATAAAACTCCTACTGCACTGGTTTGAGTCTTGTTGTGTGATACCATAATGAAAACAATACAGTGGTTTGGAGTTTGTCTCCTTTGCACCACTCAGCAGTGCTCTTCCCTCCCCTTCTTTCCTCCTTCCTGCCCAGCAGCAGCTTCAGGTACCGAGCCAAGCCAGAGGAGAGCACAGTGCTTTTGAAGGGGACCACTAAAAGACAAGATTTTAGATGCTGTGCTTGGCCTGTCTGTGAGCAATGACATGAGGTTGTCAAGCCATGCCATCCCTGTGTCCTCCTTTGCGCTGCCTTGACAAGGACACTCACCACACTGATGATTAACTGCTCAGTAATGGGGTGACACCAGACAGAAGGAACACAACCAATGACCACGCTTTCCTACAGATTTTCCTGGCATACCCAACATGTGATGAGATCCTGGAACGCACTTCATTAGTGCTGTCAAGAGAGGGTCAAGGGGTTGCATATGTAAGACATTCCCGTCCTTCTTCTGTTTAAAGGAAAGAAAAATGGGGGAAAAAAATAGGGAAGAAAAGAGAACTATCCTTTGGAAATTGACATTTTTATTTTTGGTGTTTGGCCAGTCTATTACTCCTGGGAGTTTGCTTTTTACAGGGACCTTAACAGGGACCAGATTAACACCATCACATCCTCTTGGCCTTCATCAGTCTTCTGTTGAGCTGTGGCTGCTGCCCACCATCAGGAATAAGTCAGTGAACTTGGGAGGCTTAACACTGATCTGGTCTGACTGTTCCATACTCCCTGTGAAAACAAAGCCTCAGTGGCACCATATGCTGTTATATGAGTTTATTAAAAATCTTTATGAGCACATTCCCAGCCCCGTGGTCACATTTCTGCTTACGGCTTCTGTATGTTTTCCAATGGCACTGCTACAGTTAAAAAGAGTGCCATGGAATTGCACTTCTGCCACCTCCTTGGCAATGCCTTATCGAAACACCTGGGAAAGACATTTCTGCTTCTCAGCTGTTGCACTGGTCTGTACCTTGTGCTGCACAGGTACCAGGGAAGTTGCCAAGTGTTGTGGCATTAACACCTGCCTGTGGGGTCACCAAAGTCTTGCTAAAATTTAGTTAGGGCTAGGTTGTCCAGCTGCTGGAAACTATTATGTCACTGAGCCAGGGGTATAAATTCAGAGGGTCAATACCTTGCCATACCCTTTAGCCCTTTTAATCTAGCTACAAAAGCATCAGTGTCTCTTATTTCCAGTGACTTTTATGGCAAGGAGATGATTTGTTTGCTCAGCGAACTAAGGTAGGAGCCATCTGCTGAGTTTTGCTTACTGTCGGACGTCACAGGCGGGCTTCTGAAAACACCCCCAAAGTAACAGCTCATCTGCCAGATCTGGACTTGTGTAACTGTGGAGAGATGAGCACTATTCTTAGGGACAGCATTTTGGTGGAGTCACACCTCCAGGAGGTGTGAATCTAGCCCCTGAAAAGAGCAGATGAGAATAATCCCTCACCCACAGACAACATTGCTCTGGTGTCAAGCTTCGCATCTGGAGAGCTTCAGGCTAACTGTGGGTAACCGTGCTGAGACCTGCTCATTTAGGACACAGGTGCATGCAGGGACTGCCCTTGGACAACCAGAAGTCTAGGGCAGATCAGGGAGTAAATGTAAAGGTCCCCATCCCCCTCTTTGTGGTTAGCCCGTAGAACTGCTCTTCTTAGCTGTTGGTTTTTATGAATTTATAGGAAAACCAGAAGTTTCAGTAAGACCTCTCAATACCTAATTGCTGTTACAAAGTTTATTCCTCTCCATTATTTTTTCTATATGGGAGTCTCCCTCACTGAAGGCAGAGTATGGGGACACTGAGGCAGATGATGTGTTAGAGGCATTGCTTGTGAAATGATGACTGCATGTGGACTATTTAACACACTGCGGTGCTGCAGGCGCCTGTAGCACCCGTCCCGCCCCAGACTCAGGTTCTGGTCCAGCTCTAGAGAGTGACAGGATTTGATGATGTTAAGCATCACAGAATAAGACAAGATCAAGAGCAGAGGCCAACTGAGATTTCCCTGTAGCTAGCCAAGAGCCTGAGCTGTCAAAGCACACAGCCCTGTAGAATTGCCTGAAAACATGAATGATACCTGAGCGAATTTGATTTGTTCAGTCTGGAGAAGATAACCCAGCTTCACCTAACTGTGGCCTTCCAGTACCTGAAGGGAGCCTGTAAGAATGATGGAGAGGGACTTTTTCCAAGGGCATGTAGTGACAGGGCAAAGAAATAGTTTCAAACTGAGGGTGGGTTTAGATTAGATATTGGGAAGAAATTCTTTACTGTGAGGGTTATGAGGCACTGGCACAGGTTGCCCAGAGAAGCTGTGGATGCCTCATCCCTGGAAGTGTTCAAGGCCAGGCTGGAGGGGGCCTTGAACAACCTGGTCTGGTGGGAAGCATTCCTGCCCATTGCATGGGGGGTGGAATGAGATGATCTTTAAGGTCCCTTCCAACCCAAACCACTCTGTGTTTCTATGATGATACAATTCCTTGCATACTACTTCAGCTGTATCTGTGGTGTGGGAATGCAGAGCTTTGATTTGGAAAGGCTGAACTTTTCCCTAGTTTGTCATAATAATTTGCTATTGATATTCCTTTAGCCCCTGAGGTCCATGAACAAGTTATGTGTTGAATTAGAAATATTTATAGTAATTATAAGTTCTTTTTTTCCTGGTGATTAATTTTAATTATAGATTCTAGAATGATGAGAGGATCCATGATAATACCTCCTGTCCTTATCCTCAGGTCTAAAGTGCCCTAGTGTCCCAAAAGACAGTATGTGCCCAACAACATCATGATGCTGAACAACTATGGAGAAAACACTGGATGTCCAGATTCCTGCAGTTAAGCATTTGGAAGCTGTTATGTCTGGGGTTTTTACCATGCCTAATGGCAATAGGAAATAAAATGAATGGCTGTGGTTCATTCAATGATTTTCCTGACGTAATTAATGGACAGAAATAGAAGGCAGGAATTGAAATAAACCACTCCCATTCTTTTCTTATTCCCCTCTGAGATTTTTGCAGGCAAAGATCTATAAACTTTATCTGAGTGTTTACTGAGTAGTTTTTCCCATGTTATATGTGACCCTCTGAAATCTGTTGACGCACAAAGGTCAAGTCCCTTGCATTTACTTTTTCCTGCAGCACCAATCTTCTGTTTTTTCTTTAAGTAAGTGGTCAGGATACTTTTCCTCAGAATAGAGGGGAGATTTATATATTTAGATCCAGCTTTTACTAAAAAATCTGCTAGACTCTGTGCCTGGTGGACACAGTCTTGTCAAGCAATTTAGTTCCCAGTATCCTGGGTTTGCAGAGGATGTTGCTATTCCATTGCTTCTGTTTCAGCAGTGTCCACAGAGCCTGTCCGCAACACATACCCCACGGTTAAGGATTTTGAAATAAACCGAATTTAACTATGTGTCATGGCATAGACAGAGTTAACCACACTTGCAGATAGCTAAGTGATACCAGGAGACAGGCAATATTGTGTATATGATGATCACTGATAAATATCTTTTCTTGCTGGACTGCTGTCAACAGGAGGATTTGGCTAGATCTTCTATGAAGGCTGTTTTCATTTCTGCCCTTTTAGAGATTTACTCATATGGTTCGTCCAAGGGATAAACATGAATTTAATGCTGAAGAACATATGCTGTACTGTGTGTCGGAACATAGAGAAATCCAGTAACTGCCTAAAATGGAATAGCTTCCCCCACACACACCTTTCAATGGTAACCTGAAATAATTGGTTTAGTGCTGCAAACATGCTGATGCATGTCAGTGTAGATGTTGAGATCCTGGATTAATGCATGGATAAGAAGTGAGCTGTGATTCATACTTAGTAGCTCCTGTCCTCCCACCAGCTTAGCAATATCTAAAGGCTATTACAAATACTGCAATCACCATCTTCTCTGCTATTGAACCAGCGTATTTATTATGGAATTCAGGTGTGCTTCATATCTGCCTCCTTGAACACCTTAGGTTCCCTGGAAGGGGGTTAATGGGCATTGTCTGAAGAGCTTCTAGGGGGAAGAATTTAAAATGTTCTCACAAATCGTGCCATTTGTACCTCCAGGACTAAACCTGGACCAGGGCCTGTTAAACATCATATGAAAAGATGGTCTAGCGCACCTGAAAACTAAAGGGACAGCTGCAGCTGGTGGGTCAGTATGATGGATTGAGCCTGTCTGGATAGTGGCAAGTATTGGACCAGACTGCTCTGATCTTTGGGGAAGAAAATACGCGGTTCTGCAATATCGAGCTTAGGTCTTTCTGTGGTTTGCAAAAGACAGACAGAGGAGCAGCCATTTCTTGTGGCTGGAGGGGCCGTCCGCAGTTAGGAAAGGAAACTGGAAATAGGGAACAAAGCTACAGCTCGCTTACTGAAATGGTGAGCTCTTGTGTTAGTGACGGTTTGCACAGCACCGCATCCAAGTGACCTTTGTGGAATAGAAACAAGCCACCCTGTGAAGCTGCTGAGCTGAAAGTTTGCTGAATCAGCTGAAAATGATAATAATAATGTCATATTCTGCTTCTGGGAGGACATATAGATCCCATAGGGTTGTCCCGCCGATGGTACTTCAAAGTATAAGGCAAGCTACAGATGATTGACCTGGCATGTGTTTTCCAACTCTGCTTTGTAGATGCTAACAGCAAAATTGTCGTTTTCTGGTTGCAGTTTTCAATTTTCTTTGTGCACTATGTAAGTAAGAAGACTATTAATAAAGGGAAGATGTTGTGAGCAACTACATGCAAATTTATCTAGCTGCAGCAGCACTGGCATAAGATGAGCATCATGTTTGCACCCATTCCAAGAGGAATTCTCTGTTTATGCAGACTTTGCATGATTGTGTGAGGGAAAAGGAAACGCTTTTTGAGCTGCTGTTGGAAACAATGCTATTGCTAAATATAAGCAAGTAAGATACAGTTGAAATGTGTTGTGCTGTAATTTTGTTTCCTGTTTTACCAATCCTACTTATTTTCATTTTCTTTTCCCTGCAGAACAATTCAATTAAAACATCGAAATACAATTTCTTCACTTTCCTGCCTCTCAACCTGTTTGAACAGTTTCAGCGAATAGCCAATGCTTACTTCCTTTTCTTGCTGATTTTGCAGGTATGAAATCACTGTGCTGTTTCCAGCAGATTGTTCTCTGTTATCAAAGCCAGTCTATGTTTGATAAGTGTAATGAAGTGCAAGCTATATTCCTGTTGTCAATTAGCATCTTAGTAAAACCTTACAGTACATAGAAAGTAGGGCAGAAAAAAGCAATTTTCTCTTTTACCTTTGGATATGAGGGTTTGAACTAAATGAAGGAAAAAAGTTAATTAGTTTTCAACAACTTGTGCAGCTTTTCCATGCCCTGCCTACTATCCCTTTGTGTCAACATCTGAGTGCTCCTGGCTGTCCTCAGATTTGCATTACTTATTCATCCTGTAGTATGAAGCCAAGTTGTCTCTAACCCATAGATTGTAAGGCAAATTCCACAGGCAGTCACAAAGGAAACAGCAAGAAGGACACCACATTTGTAACCTGTGGTGTTTCCCTGGGAAGGAAGGAGTTAACATCAGGAAGGCTCAAGGTTGTGGCTAGTTTGGGTAAAGCTGGATATTGCTGCTCCTTCTCCAGGGTGAGGAAGGTGTCCAATAGGGAGTGTGTCAGACACTGGCAGCACTGTACAACCCTGTGGATTGTAACGGCATTGAGCTGCACTTTGCTCATCACTATTGCTAATGATATCTGGAAAGCTGAATGCACCAGATAGACTGATATCAGGATTTCTGCCCCTTTGCACCTTGCTGTGTACACTGCCGTTGTTGAGTCATATCAGAACACACATTATCAAAAGAAGGGTATAATTCTGATTGTGTTTCAAGCTTAATGTTTTAAAGTTGATCATTTCGCTGCACACAGATTTGCAAAATAACCCATTTCAAATGCTTTTTAAAAAACAATTTGAGCTCAAAAAAGCATAGGTGAAATGTAGTTAAGCCTGCAGCAAATCACATATGATCTTTTTTGCTTATTTACACAGAATGAATTTTTGAAATTTCAGTGCATGTATATTTTTCAAGAGATGGTGCCTTTTCAGCCAAGCTGAGAGCACACTTCCTGCGTTGTTGTACTGCACTCTAGCTGTTTGTCTGTCAAATTCATAGTATTTCAAAGTATTTGCTTTAAATTATTCCACTGTGTGTTTTGCTGGGTCGTCTAGGGTTGACTACATAAAAAAGCACACAGCTTTTTCTTTACATCATGGTAGCCTAAAGGGGGCAGGCATTAGTCTACATATTCTGCCGTTTAATTATTTTTCCTCACTCCATCCCTGTGGGACTATTCTTGCATCAAGAGTGGATGTGATAGGCAGGCTGTGGGGACTCTGTCTCCCACTCCTTTGTCACAGAGCAGTGGGACATGCATATTCCAAGGTAGGTGAGAAGGCAGCATTTGCAGCCTCTACAGCTGAGCAGGGCTATGGTGCCTGTAGGATCTGTGCTGTGACAGTGCATAAATGTCAACGCCACAACACACATGGAGTTGACACTTCCCGGATCCAGACTGAGGGACACACTAATGCTGGTTCCACATTGCTTCCATGCCTAGTGCTGAGCTTCTAGAGGAAGGGGAGAACTGTGTGGGGGTAAGACATCTCTGTCCACATCACTGATGGCATAACAGAATCACGTTCAACTCTTTGGTCCTCTCACTGTTAAAGATGTGTGAAACAAAAACGGCTGTGTTGCTCTTGGGAGAGCAAGGGCAGCCCTGGCAATAGCTTGCGTGGTCCATTGATGTGAAATTTACTTCAGCAAAATGTGAAAAGTTACTGTAACAAAGTACAGAAGCTTTTGACGGCTCTGCACAGCTGGTTTTGCTCAGATAGCTCTTGAGCCCCTCACAGCAGGCTTGCCCATGTCAGTACTTCCAAAGAAATACACTGGGGACTTGACAATCCTAATTCTGCAAACAACAAGAAAGAGCAACCCGCTATACTTTCTGACAGTTCTATTTTTTAAACTTTACCTATAGCTTGTGTTGTAAGGAAAATAATGTTTCCCTGGCTCTCCCACCTTTGAGAGGGTCACATATCAGGGAGAGAGCTACATTTCTGTCTTTATTCTGTATTCAGGTATCATAGAAAAATGTTGTCTGCAGCTTGATTAGGAAGCAGTGGTTTTCTGAACTGGCAGGAGATGTCTTAACTCAGATCTTTTCTTCCTACAGCTGATTCCTCAAATTTCCTCGCTGGCCTGGTTTACAACAGTGGTGCCCCTCGTGCTGGTGCTGGCTGTCTCAGGAGTCAAGGATGCAATTGATGATTTTGTAAGATCTGTATTTCTGACCTGTACTTTGGAGTTGGCCAGTGATTCTTCAGCACAGTAACTGAAGTAAACCTCTTAAACACAGCTGGGGGCAGGCACTCAGAGAGCTGGTCTGTGGCCAAGATGGGGTCTGAGATTAAGTCTCCAAAATCTATAGTCTGTTACTGAAACAAGAGCTAGAATTTCCAAATTGCTGAGCAGCCCAGCAGCTCCATTGAGTTTCTCTGAAACTGCTCAGCATGTCTGAAAATGTGGTCACACATAGATATGTCTCGATGCAGGCATAGAAATTTTTTCTTAGGCTTCCACTTTGGAGAACTCATCCTCTATCATCTAGCAAAATGTAGGTGGAAAAAAAAATTTGGTAGCAAGTGCTCAACCCACCCGCAATTTTTCAAACTTGCCGAGCTTTGGCCAAAGTCTGCTGCCATCAGAGCTAATGGTCAAAAGCCCAGCTGACTTCACAGAGTGATATTAGAGCTGAGTTTAGCCTCTGATTTTCTCTCATTATTAAAAAGATTTTGATGTTCAATGGAGCAATGCCAGAGCATCAGTAGCCAATTTCCGTATGAGAGCAGAGGAATGGATTTCTCTGGTGTTTACAAACTGATGTGGGTAGGAGCAATGCCAGCTGAGTCAGGGCTGTGCTAAAATAACATTAAAGTCTCTACCCTCCTTGTTCTCTCCAAGAGCAAGCCTGGTGTTGCCTGTTGCCCTTTGCAGTCTGGTTATGCCCTGTGTCACTGCTGTAAACATGTGCTGGACACTGACTCAGTTGTGACCCTAATCTGCCTGACCTATTCAGACAGCTGGGTGGAAACCTAAAATGTTAATGAACTGCCCTGGGGCTCCTGTGTGTTTGGTTTCCTGGAAATGCCTTTTAACCTTCTGATCCAATTTTCAGAATCGACACAAAAGTGACAAACATGTCAACAACCGCCCAGTCCAGGTCCTGATCAATGGCATGTAAGTTCTTTTTGCTGTAATTCTCACAAGGAAAAGCATTTTTTTAGCAATATTTTTGATTTTTTTGGTGTGTGATTCTTAAGGATCACTAAACAATTTAAAATTGAATTGTGTTTCACACCACTAGTTCATCATGCAGTTTTGGACTATGTCTAATTAATGAACCCTAGATACAGTATCAGAATCTGTGCAGATATTATGGCTGTGACCTTGTGCTGACAAAAACTAAACTCTTTTTCTTTTCCTGGGTATTTATGTTTAAGTGAGAATTTCAGAGTCTTGTATTATTTTACTCTTTACCTCAGAAGTAACAAACAAAGCTATCTTCTGTGTCCATTTATGCTTATAGCATTTATTTTGCATTAAGCAAAACTAGGCATTATCAACATGTTATTTAAAATTAAGAAGCTGGAATAGCTCCCTCATGTACTTCATTATATTTTGAGTGTGTGTAGCACTTCTGGCTTAGATGTACCCAAAACATTTCAGCTGCATGCTTTGGACATTGTACTGCTAGCACTGTTCTTTCCTGCAGAAAAAAATAGCAGAGGCTTTGGCTTTCATGGCAGATGTGCTGTTTACTTGCAGCTCCATGGAGTCCAACTATGCGTAGGACACAGCTGTAGACAGCTGTCAAGTCTTCTGTGACTTTTTTCCACACTCTAGATAGCAGTATGTTGTGTAAACTCCCAACAGATGATCAAACAGTAAAAAATATAAGTGGAAACTGAAGAATAAGAATATAGATTTTTGTGCTCTTTCCTAAGTAAACCAGTTTCTTAGTTTACTGTATATTAGTTACTGTGTCTAGGAAACATATTTTGACACAGAAATTTTATAGCATTTTGCCTTTTTCAAAAGCTGGAAACCACAGATCCTGCCCAGCTCTGACCAACACTGAATAAGCAAGATTCACTAAATAAGAACTGAGTTCAAGCTTGAGCTCCCAGTCCTGTTTTGAGACTGGTATTTCTTACCTCTAGAATTTGCATGTACAGTTATCTTGACTTGGCTGTGTTGGTGCTTGCAGTTTAGCTGGCTTCCTGCATGCACATCTGGCTTAGATGCTGTGAAGACCACTGCAGACATGGCTCAGACAGGCACATGCACAGCCAAAGCACCTGGACTAACCCTCCTGACAGCTGATTACTCTTGCCCTTAATATCACTTGGAAAACCTAACACAGTCTGCAATTTTCCCAGGTGAAGTCTCTTACACAAAGCAGAGGGTTTTTTGAGACAATGTGGCCCTTTAAGAGAAGGAAGGAAGAGAGTAGTCAGTGCAGAGACAAGGACAATGATAGTGCACATGGACTTCGCTGCTGTTGTGGGGCTTGGTCTCAACCCAGCATGGGTCAGCCCAGCCAGAGCTTTTACTGATTTTTACTGTTTTTTTTTTGTATTGTGGTGGTCCTCCAGCTTAGTATGGATCAGGACACATCATGGCAAGCCCTGCTCCTATGTCCTGATTGTGCATCTGGCTCCAGGAGCAGAGCCAAGTTTCCCACTTTGCCAAGCGGCATTTGCTGTATGTGCTTACTTACTAGAAGTTTCCTTGCAGGTTAAAGGAGCAAAAATGGATGAATGTCCAAGTGGGGGATATAATAAAACTAGAAAACAACAACTTTGTGACAGTGAGTACTGTTTCTCTCTATCCTGATCACAGTTAATCTCTGCCACTCTTATCACTCCCAAGAAAATCAGTCACAGTGATGATGTGGCAGTAACCACAAGCAGCACTGCTCTGCAGTGCCTGCTGACTGTGTGAATTCATGCCAAGTCTGTCTGTCTATCTGTCTGTGCTCAGGCTGATCTCCTGTTGCTGTCGAGCAGCGAGCCACACAGCCTGACGTACATCGAGACAGCTGAGCTGGACGGGTAAGTGAGCCTGGCCCTGGCATGCGGTCACTGCCACCACTGCAAAGCCATGCTCCTGGTGACCTGGGTTCTGCAGGCATACCTGCAATAGCTTTGGTAGCAAGAGTTTCATAACATGTAGAATAAACTTTGGGTAAGTATCTTGAAAATAACATCTTCTGGTGGATACTTTTGCTTCTTGAGTGCAAATGTCAGGTGACATGACATTTGACATGACTTTATTTTCAGTGACAGTTCTTCTAGCACAGAGAGTTAGTTAGACACATGTGCCTGCAATATCACACAAGCAATATCCCCAGCAGAAGCTGTTTCTCTTATCTCCTTTAGTATTTCCTTTGAGACAGATTATCTGGGTGAAATAATCGTAATGAATAACTCTGGTAATCTCCTTTTGGACTGCTATAGAATAATATCAATGCAAGCACACAGCAAAGGCTTCCAAATGCTGCCCACTCTAGGATACAACTGGCCCCAAAGTCAGAGGGCTGCAACTTGTATTAATTGGAATAAATTGGAGCTGACCTCATCTTTATGACCCAGTTTGTATTACCTTTTCTGCATTGCCCAGAGCTAGCAACAGTCTGAGGGACTAAGCAAGACCAGAGATTTCAAGAATTATGTCTCTCCCAAGACCCTACACACAGCCCTCTGGACTTTCCCCATCTGATTTCTGCTGAAAAGGGGTTTGTAGTTTTCATATCCACGAGTGCCACTTCTAAGAGGCCCTGGACAAATGTAGTATTCTTTTGACATTACATTTCCAACTCCACAGCTAGCTGGTCCCAGGACTGAAGTAATCCTCCAGATCAGAATACTGTGGGAGAAAAATTCAGAGCTCTCCTATATGCCTAGATACCTTGGGTTTAAATGTGTCATGAGTGACAGGACAGACAGTGGGATGCCATGTGGTGAAATTAAGAAGACAGAGCCACTTCACCTTTGGTACCATGCTCAAAATTTCTCTGAATGCTTGTCATTGCAACTGAAAGAGACAATCTACACCCTTTGGCCAGGTGAAACAGGTATATGGTATCACAATCCATCATATGTCTAAGACTGTCCTCAAGAGCAGAAGTGACTTTCAGGGAAAGTTTTCAGTTCACACATGACTTTCTTTTCGTCTTATATTTTTTGTCACAGTGAAACAAACCTGAAGGTGAAACAGGCACTGACAGTCACTGCAGAGCTTGGAGAAGATCTCCAGAAGCTGACAGAGTTCAATGGTAAGTATAAATGGAAAATTCACTTTCCAGAGGATTTGCCCAACCTATACAGAGTGGTTGGGATACTTCCTTCCAAGCTGTCTGCTGTCCCCTGCTAGGACTTCTGTGAAAACAGTGCCAGCAAAACAGAATGGGCACTTTGCGATCTGTACAACAGGTATCAACACCACATGTAAAGGAAAAGGTCCCTCTTTGCTTGCAGGCCTTGGTGCCATGCATGGCTATAACCTGACACTCCATTGGTGGCAATTCTTCTGGACGGACACTTTTCTTTTGTGTCTGTCTGCACATGTCGAGACTACCCACCTTGAAACCCAGCACAAGAGTTCACGTAAATGCACAATGGAAACTGTTTTCCCAAAACCTTAGACTTAGTTCTGGCCTCAAAACATTTTCACACTGCACTTTCACACTGATGTAGCAATGCTGATGCACTGATTACATTTATATTCTGATCAGTGGCACTTCTCAGACACCACACAGACCTGAGGACCAACTGTGCACACAGAACACATGACTACTTCCCAGCCTGAAGCCTCATCCTGAAACCATTCCTTTCCTCTCTCAATGCCCCAATAAAGACTGAATTTTAAAATATCTAAAGGCAAGCACTAGAGATGTGCTTAATGGGAAATGTGTCCTTTCTCAGCACTGTTTGCTGTATCAAATGCAAGATAGAATAAAAAAGGAAAGGAAAGGAAAGGAAAAGAAAGGAAAAGAAAAGAAAAGAAAAGAAAAGAAAAGAAAAGAAAAGAAAAGAAAAGAAAAGAAAAGAAAAGAAAAGAAAAGAAAAGAAAAGAAAAGAAAAGAAAAGAAAAGAAAAGAAAAGAAAAGAAAAGAAAAGAAAAGAAAAGAAAAGAAAAGAAAAGAAAAGAAAAGAAAAGAAAAGAAAAGAAAAGAAAAGAAAAGAAAAGAAAAGAAAAGAAAAGAAAAGAAAAGAAAAGAAAAGAAAAGAAAAGAAAAGAAAAGAAAAGAAAAGAAAAGAAAAGAAAAGAAAAGAAAAGAAAAGAAAGGAAAAGAAAGGGAAAGAAAGGAAAGGAAAGGAAAAGAGAATGTTTTAATTGGAGGATATCTACAATTGTCATCTAGTCCAACTGCCTGACCACTTCAGGGTTGACCAAAAATTAAAGTATGTTTTTAAGGGCACTGTCCAAATGCCTCTTAAACCTGGGGCATCAATCACCTCTCTAGGAAGCCTGTTCCAGTGAATCGTCACCCTCTCAGTAAAGAAATGTTTCCCAAGAGGTCCAGTCTGAACCTCTCCTGGTGCAACTTCAACCATTGCCATGTGTCCTGTCACTGGATACCAGGGAATACTAACCAGCATAAACAGAGAAAGAAGTTAGACCTGTCAAAACCAGAATACTCCATGCTCACACATCATCTGTCTGTGGAGAGAACACAAGGGAACAGACCAAGTGGTGTTAGTCACGTTCTGCAGTGCCCTGCTGGCTTAGATATGAGGTCAGGATTACAGGAGGAGTCATTATGGAAAGGGATGGAATGAGTACTGGTGTCCTTGGAATGCCTCAAGGATTGAAGGCTCTCAGGAAATGTTTTTAGATATAGAGGGAAAATGATTTTAGAAAAAAAATGTTTTTGAAATAAGCAGATGATTCCAGGACAAGTGGTGGGGATGTGGCAAAGAGCACAGTGGAGACTGTCTCTGGTAGTTTCTTTTGCCTTCTTTGTTGAGGTTTTATTCAATAATACGTGTGGTTTTTGCCAAGTGTCAGCTCAGTACATCAAGATTTCTTTGAAGTGATGGCTGAGGTTCTGAGTGTTTTAGGTCTTGAGAAGTATGTTTTTACAGATACAGTTAGATGCTTAATGTTAGTAATTGGAGTGGCATGCCTTAATTATTTTCCTGAGCAGACCGAAGTGGCTATCAATTTGTAAGCAAAATCTTAATCTTAGATAATTTTTCAAGCATGTTTAGTGTGATGCTTATCTAAGGGCATCGTGTTCTCAGAAGTGCTTAATTTAAAAAAGTTTAGAAATATTTTGGAAAATTGAGAATTTTTTTATCAGATATTTATTTATTTGTTCTGTAAATCTCTGTTTTACTTATGTTGTAAATAAAAGTGGCCTCTTCACAATACTTAAAATGAATAAAATGTTTCCCAGGATGATTTATATTTGACAGTGTACTGGGAAGAGTGCCTGGAATCAGACCCAGCCTTGCATTTCCCTTAGCAAACCTCTGTAGAAATATTTAAATATTTATGTAACTCTTTATCTAATTACTTTTTAAGACAGGAAGAGAGGACAGGGTTGCGCAGCTAATACAGGCACTCAGTGGAATGCTTAATGTGAGTTATGATGTTTGTTTGATGGCTCAGATAAGGAAGATGCTTGCAAAACGCTGAATTTCTTTGTTTGATTTGGGGAACTGAGAGACCAGAAAGGCAACAATACTTTTCAGTTACCCTCTACTTATCATAGTCTACTTGGCAGTATTTAACTCTTTCAGCTGAAATGTATTCCAGATATCTTATTGCTGTTAGTGGGAGAGTGGGACAGGAGATACAGTGCCTGGCTGTGGTGCCTTCAGCTGCAGAGTTACTGGGCTCAGTGCAGCTGTCCTGGGGGGTTCTTTAGAGCTTCTCACTCTTTTGTGGTCAGTCTCATCTGGATGAATCCCTTCTGATCTCAAAATCAGCATGTCAGTAGTCCAGACCATCCGCTTATGGGAAAGCAGGTGTGGACGCACGAGGTGCTCACAGGAGCACTGTGCCATGGCAGGCAGAGTGTTCCTGGTGGGACACTGTGCCCTGGGTTTACTTTGCCAAGCACTGTGCTGTTTGAGGTTCCAGTGCAAAGCCTCTGTTTCCTTTGTGCTTTCCAAGGTGTTGCAAGGGTGGCAGTGAGACAGGCATGGTTACCAGAGACTTTCAGAAAGGATGGCACACAGGTCTGGTCCTTTTTGGACTAACCAGATGATAAAATAGATTAACACAGTTGTTAGTATGAATTCTGATGTCACATGTGTCACTGAATTTCCTAATTGTTCCATCTTTCATGTCTCATGGTTTGTCTGCCCTAGATTAGAGCTGCTTTTTTGATCATTTTCATCATTTTGGTTTTAAAATGTGTTATGGTGAAGACGATCATGACACTAAATGCTGTACTTTTCTTCTGGATTTCTCTGGATTTTGCTTCCAGTCTCTTGAGCCTGGTGTATAAATCTGAGAGCAGCTAGAAGAACTGTACTCTCTGCAAATGCTAGTCTTTTTGTAGGTATTTACAGTCTGTGATCAAAATAACTTTAATGTTTCTGCTGATTAGGTGAACAGACTGAACTCTTAGATTGCCTTTCAGTAAGGCATATTTGTGTTTTCCAGTTCTCAATACATCCACAGGGCTCTGCTTTGAATCTTTAAATGTGAAGTGCAACTGTTGATTTAAATAGCCATTTTTATACTGAGGTATCTGAATACATTTTAATACAAGAAATCAATATAAAGCGTGGAAATAGACACTCCAATCACTTACAGTGTCAGCTCTGTGGCCAAAGAAGGTATCTTTTTATGTGCTTCTGGGACTTGAGTTATAAAACAGATGAAATTAAAAAACAGTGAACAAAGACACCTCAGTTAATTACTCTTCTGCAGCCTTTAGGCTATGATTTTATTCGCTTGGGCTCCTGCAGTTTGAGGGAAAATGAAGTAGGAAGAAAGGTGATGTCAGCACTTTTAGCTAAAGTTATCCAGTGACATCCTACCACTCTGAATTTGCTGTGAATGGATTAAAAGTATGTTGCTGGTTCAACATTTCTTCTCACTCACATAAAAGTTGTGGAAACTTTGTTTCGTACTCTACCAATAAAAAATTGGCATGTTCAAAGAACTGGATAAATCCACATTCACTGTGGTCCCTTGAATTATGAGATGAATATGGGGAAGGAGCAACATCCCAGAACATCAGTAAATATAAGATATAGTATGGGAATAACAGAGTTAGGAGTCAACTGCAACTAGAGTGTGAAATACTGTCTCTCTGAGGAACAGCTAGGAATGCAGTATTGATGACACCTTTCTGGACCAAGATTTCCATTTTCGCTTTTGCCTTCTTTTTGCAGGAGAAATCAGATGTGAGGCGCCAAATAACAAACTGGATAAATTCACAGGAACTCTTACTCTTCGAGGAGAGAAGTACGCCCTGGACAATGAGAAGATGCTACTGAGGGGCTGTACTATCAGGAACACAGAGTGGTGCTTTGGACTCGTTATTTATGCTGGTAGGTAAAAAGACTGACATGTGGATTGCAGAGCCCAGCAGCACCAGCATGGGAATACATCACACTCAGCATGCACAAAGGAATCAAGTATTTATGTTTCTACCAGCTATGAGGAGGAAAAAAGTTTCTTGTTTCAGAAATCCACGCAGCAAAGTACAGGAGGGGAATTTTGATTGATGACTAAGAAAGAATGTAACAGTTAAATTTGGTTAAGAATTCTCTCTAGTGCACTGAAATAAACACTTCATATCATTTCTATGTGATTTTAATCCACATTGGAATATCAGAGTCATCAATAATATTATTGATGAGATCTATGCTTTTCATGAGCATAGTCCTTCTATTGTTTCTATACTCCTCTAGACGTGAGATACATAGGATGTCAGCAATAATATCACAATATCAGGTGTGCTGTGAAAAGTGATTAAACCTGAGAGAGAGGGTTGAATGTTGAAAGAAAAGAGTTGAGTCAAAGTCCAGAATTAATGGTTTTATGTGACTCTCTCCATATAATCTCAGACAAAAAGCTTAACCTGTTTCTGCCCAGGTTTCCCACGAGCACTCTAAACTGTGTATACCTGACTTCGTGAGAGCCACAGTGGTTATTTATGCTGAAAGGCACAGTGGGGCCTCAGAGAGAATCAGCTTTAGAACAGCTAAGCTTTATTACTAAAATTAACAAGTGTGCTTCACCTCCAGGGCCAGACACGAAACTCATGCAGAACAGCGGAAAAACAACTTTTAAGCGAACAAGCATTGATCGGCTCATGAATGTCCTTGTGTTGGTGGTAAGTCTGATTCATGTGTTCTTCCTTTCTTCAGATGTGTTCATCATTTCCAGACGCTCCACCTCTTTGTCCACGCAAATGTGGGAATATCAGAAGTGACTAATGATAAAAATAAAAAGTACATCATAATTTATTAGCAGCCTGAGTTCTGCAGTGCCTCTGCCAGCCCATCTTGCAAAGCAAGGCCATTACATTGACAGAATTAAGGACTTTTCTTCTGAACTTGTAATTTTCTCTGCTCTCCCTTGCTCTGCATTTTTGTGTGAGCAATATTTTGAAGCCTGCAAAGCCCTTTTTTCTTCTATTAATTTTATAATTTTCTATTTAGATAAACATTAGCAGTTCTCTCTCTTCCTCTCGATTTCTTGGCATCTCTGGTAATATCTGCATAAGACTTGGTAATTGAGTTTGCTAATTTACGTGATGCCAGCTCCTGACTTAACATGTTAGGATAAATTATTAGACATGGTCTCATTAATGCTCAGAAACTGGTGTTTTTTAGCAGCTGGGAAATTTGAGAACATCAATCTTACATAGCAGGCACTTTTCTCAGGTTGAAAAACAGATCTAATTTGAGGGTTAAGTTCATCAGTGGTTTTAACAAATGGCAAATACTTCCAGGCGGAAATAGTGATTCTTTTACAGACACTCTCAAGATTTTACTGCTTGAGTTCAAAGCCATTCAGGGAAGGAAGACATACACTCTGACACTACTTTAATCAATGTTGCTTGAAGAAGAGGTCTTTAGTTTCAGATTTTATTTCCCTTTGAGTGCACATTTGTCATGCTTTCCCATGCATGCCACACCACCTTTAGTTTATGACACTGGGAAGGTCTGGTGGTCAGTGGTCACTGTTCCAGCTTCTTCCCTACTACTGTTTTTTTCTTGGGATCCCGAAAGTCCTTTAGGTGAGCCTGGGGATACCCAGCAGTGCCACAGCACAGAGACCCACTCCTGGGTTATCTTCAATCCCCCTTGAGGCCTTGCTCTGTGTACAGCAAGGACATGCCCTTAATTTTAGTAACCTCACACCAATCTCTGGCAAGGGAAAATCTTGGTTATCATCAGCTTGTTTCCCTCAGTGTTTTCTTCCCTTCCTCCCATGAAGTGCACAGGTAAACCAAACAAAGTTTGGGCCTTTTACATGCAAAATTTTGAAAGCATTTGAAAAACTTGACATTTTCATAAGTGTTCTGCTATGCTCTGACTGGAGAGGAGAATCAGCTGTTGGGGAATCCACAGGGCACAGAAGCAGAGCAAAGGAAAAGTGGAGTGGGAATCTGGAATTTAACGTTCAATTAAGATTTGCTAAATCTCCTTTCACAAGCCAAGGGTCCCACCCAGAACTTTCAGTCTGTTTGGCCTCTCTTTATAAAAACAAATGAGATTAATTTACCTCCTGGCTCTGTTTTAAAAAAATGAAGCAAGTTGCAGCCGATTGCATCAGCCTCTGCCTGGGCTCTTGGGCGCTGGAGGAGCCAAGGGTGTGTTTGTCTCCTTTACACATTTTTAAGGAACCTAAAATTTTGATGTCTAAGTAAAGCTCTGACACATGTTAAACACCACACTCTGCACACCTAAGGGGATGTGGCATTGGGTTTTTCCAGCTCACTGGGTGGTCAAAGGTTACAGAGCATGGTCATAAAAACAGGCAGTATATTGTGCTCTTGAGTTGGAGAATAAAAAGCAGCCACAATTTACCATAAATAAGTCATTTAAATGTAGTGAAACTTACTCCATGCTAACACTGGCAAAGTTATTTTGTGTTTGTTTGCCCGTAAAACTTCCAGGCACAAAGCAGTGTTTAAGCAGGTTCGCCAAGGGAGTGCCTGTTAAATGTTGCCCTGGTCTGCCCCAACAAGGGTTAATCAGAAGTGAACCTTCGCAGATGGCAGTCATAGCTGTTTTGTCACGTTTGGAGGTGTTTCTCATCGATCTGAGAGAGATGTTAATGTTCCTCCACTGAGGATGCGCTTGCCAGCTCCAGAAATGCTTTTTTCTCCAAAAGCTGCTTTGTAGCAGGCTAGGGGGAGCAAATTTTCAGAGAAAGAGAGCTCTCACATTCATCTCTTAAACAACTGACTGCTTCAAATCCCGGAGCACAACTCAAAGCAGCAATCAAGAAACTGAGACTGTTTTAATTCACAGTCCAACAGTCAATGTTTGTCTTGAAGTCAAAAGTCACTTCCTCTTTACAAAATTCTTACCAAGAGGATCTTTACCAGGCAGTGCATGGGCAGGACCGAGGGAGGGAGGATGTTCATGCTGGGAATCCCTATGAGCATGCACAAGCAGTGATTTTCATGTCGTTGTCTTCAGGGCTGTGGTTACAAGTGCAACACCCTGCACACAGTTGTTTCTGTGCACAGAAGTTAATCTCCAGGGCTGCTTTTAATAGCTTGGTCCTTTCCATTTATCTCAGATCAATCAGCATGTTAGTGAGCTTTGTGCAAGCATGAATGTTGCACATGAGTGGGGTTGTGAGAGCATCGACATGCCCAGTGCACAGAAAACAAAATGTACATAAATCAAGTGCAACTGTAGGCAAGAGCTGCTGTGGTATAGAATCAGAGTGGTTTGAGTTGGAAGAGACCTTAAAGGTCATCTTGTTCCAACACCCCAGCCATGGGCAGGAACACCTTGGGAAAGTTCAGCTCCTGTCTTGCCCCACGTATATTTCTATTGCTGAATCACACACTGAAATTCCTGCATGGATTGTGATACTCTGCAAAGGGATAATTTTTAACCTGTGAGGCAGTGAGGTGGGTCATGCCTCTCATATATCCTTAAGTTCTTATAATTACAATAGCACAGATTGAAGTATGTTTTAATTTCTAGTTCACAGAGGTTTAAAAACACTGCACCACATTCCTTACCAGCAAGCAATATTGTCTTCATTTCACAAGTTGAGTAATTTATTTGGCTTCAAACAATTAAATAGAAAAGCTACTACTCATGTGCGAAATAAATGTGTCCCCTGAAACTCAGTCTGCTACCTTTTCTTACTGCAGTTCCCTTTTGTGGCTTTTTGATATTAAAACTTGAGTTGATCAGGCATGAACTTTTCACCAAGTGATTCATATTGCTCCACAGAAGTATCTTTCTTCCTCCCATTGATTACCTCAGCAGTACAAATATTAGCTTTACCATCAACGTTTCTATGTTTGTCCCTCAATTACTGTTTTTTAAAAAGGTTGATTACTGTTTTAATGTGATTGTTGCTGCATGGCCTTTACATAATGATCCAACTTACTGATATTTCCTCCCTAATGATTGTACTTGCAAAAGATTATTTTTAATTGCTCTTTTGTGCAGCCTGTTGATTCCATATCTTCACTTTTTAATTATTATATTAGTTGTTTCATGTCAAATGTTTAGAAAAGACCATGCCAAAAAAATTACTTTATTATCATTTGTCCAGGAAGGATGACAAGTTAACTGCAGTTTATCTCCCCCACCATCACCATTTCTACCTTACAAATATTGTCATCATATTAGCAGGATTCCAAGATGGTGGGGCTTCCCAGTTTTTAAAGCACTTTTAAAACTAACCTTATTAAAGGTTAAAACCCAACCTCTAAGCTTCCATCTTTGAATTAGATGGACCTGCTGCATTGTAAATGCTTATGAGCAGATAGAGCCACACAGTGTTCTGTGTCAGTGAACATAATCTGCCTTTTTCATCTACTACAGGGCAGATGATTCCTTCTTCTTCCTTCCTCCTTCCTCCTTCCTCTTGGAGGACTGTCTGTTAACACATTTGCTTTTCACACACTTGTTCATGACTTTATTTTTTTCTTTTATTGATACTTTATTACTGTTGGATATTCACAGTTTTGTAATTCCTTGAAGTTTGTATTAATTTCTGTTAAATTTCCTTCTTCCTGTTCTTTTTGTCTTCTTCTCCAAATAATTGTATTGCTACATTCTTGGGTTTTTTTAATCAAAAAATGCTTTATGACCAATGTAATGTTTTTGTGTCTGTTAAATAATGTTCTGGAGCAAGCTCCAGTTTTCAGTAAGGTTTCCCAATTTGAAATTCACTTCCCAGCTGCTGTTGCCCTGATTGCTTTAGGTGTCAGGAAACAGGCTTCTCTAAAGGCCAAGGCTACACATCACTGGTTGGTGTTACTTTTTGTTTGGTCAAAGGAAATGCAATCAAATTGTGAGGGCAGATACCGAGGGAACCATTAGTTTTGAGAAAGCAATTAACTCTCATCTAACCATCTGAATAATATCCAGTGCGGTATTCCAGGCTGTATGGTGCTGGATTATCCTTAGTAGTGTTTCAGAAATTGTGAAGAAGACTGTGATACATCTGGCAAATGACTAAGTCCTCCAGGCAGTTTCTATTCCCAGATGTGCAGCCAGATGTTTGAGGACCTTCAGCTCAACTCTCCTCTAATGAGATTTGGTGTTCTGCAGCAGACTGCTGTAACCACCCTAGCTCAGATGTCCACTTGGGATTTAAATCCCCAGCTGTTTGAGGACTTTGAATTTCAAGTTGCCAGACTCTGCATTGTGTAGCTTTGTTCTTGAGGTAAAAGTATCATAATTTTCCTGGTTTTTCCTCTTCATCCCTAGGAACATTTTCTTGTGATTCAGGCTATCCAACCATATCCCATTAGGGTCTTCTGATTAACCTATACATAATAAATTCCTTGTTTCTAAAGTGCAGTACATTTTGTTTGGTTTTGATTTGTTTGGTTTGTTTTTCCTTTTTTTTTATCTAGATCTTTGCATTTTTGGCACTGATGTGTCTCATCCTAGCCATTGGTAATGGTATCTGGGAGCACGATAAAGGCTACTACTTCCAAGTCTATCTGCCCTGGGCAGAGGGTGTCAACTCTGCCTCATACTCCGGCTTCCTCATGTTCTGGTCATATGTGATCATTCTAAACACAGTGGTACCAATTTCACTCTACGTCAGGTACGTGTCAGAACCTTCTTTCACTTTAGATCTTAGGAGAGGTTTAGCTTTTGCCTTAGCTAGGAGAAGCATTTTCCTTAAAACCTAACACAGCCGCATCATGGATGCTCCTATACAACCACAGTGATGCTTTTCTTGTTTCTCCTGCCTTCAGTAGGCTTTATCAGGTTTGGAGCGGGGACAACAGTGAGCCCTGGAAGAGCAGGGGATGATTTTGCAGTTAAAGGGGAGGTGTAGGTGTGTAGGATGCTATAGGAGCAGGGCTGGAAGCCTGCCACCATTAGCATCTTGCTAACAGTGAATGAATGTCCTGTTCTTCGAGGTGGCTTTAGGCCTGTGTGAGGATTGCCAGGTAAGTAGGTGCAATCAGGTTGAAGTACTTGGTGCTACACCAGCAGTTGAGAGTGTTGCCTCTTCCCAGACAATGCAGAGCTGTGTTGGTTATTGGTGATAGACAAATAGGAGTGACAGATAGGCAATGTGCCTGTGATACTCTCAAAACTTGGGGCTGGGGTAGAGGCTGCATAGCCCTGTTTAGTTTATCATTGTACCTACCTTCAGTCAGCTTTGCTACTGAGACTCTCTTTTGTGTTGGTAAACATGAGGAATGAATTCCATTCCTGTCCAGTATGTCACCCAGCAAGATGAAAATTCATGTCATCTGCGAGCTGATGCCACTCTTTGGTTGTGCTGAGTGACACAATGGCTCTCTTGTGCTCTCTGTTGTTTGAGACATGGCTGTGCTCATCCCCTGGCACTGGGCTCAGCCCAGCCCACAGCTCTGCTGGAAACCATCTCCTGAAATGGCACCAAGCAAAACCCACTGCTCCTGCCTCACTTGTCAGTCCAAAAAGTTCTGAAACTTTCCAAGTATTTTTATAAAGTACTGCTTTATAAATAAAGGAAATGAGTTTGCTGTAAACTTAGCAGATCATTTCAGCGGGACTTGCTTCAGCATCCCTTACCACCTATGGACAGATGAGTTCAACCTGTCATTACCTTCCAAGTTGTCTTCTAATTGCAATTGATAATTGTGATGCTGAAGATAAAGAACTTGTCCCTTAAGCTTATGAATATTCCATTGCCTTCTCTTTCTATTTCGTCAGTGTGGAGATTATACGCTTGGGTAACAGTTTCTACATCGACTGGGACCGTAAAATGTATTACCCACTGAATGACACACCGGCTCAGGCCCGAACCACTACACTCAACGAAGAGCTGGGGCAGATCAAGTACATCTTCTCAGACAAAACAGGAACTCTCACCCAGAATATCATGTGTTTCAACAAGTGCTCCATCAACGGCAAATCCTATGGTATGTTACCTGTTTGTCTTACTCTCTGGATTTTGTTTCACTGGGTGCCTCTTCATCCACAGAGACTAAATCTGATATCGAGAAGAGAGTGCCATGTAAGGAGCTGCAGTGATCAGGTGTAAGGCTGCCCATCAGGGATGCCTGGACAGCCTGATTGCATCACTTGCCATGTATTAATTGCTTCCCCTTTTTTCTCACTCTGTTATCTCCCTTTTTCTGCCCCACTATTATCCCAGATAAAGATCCAGCACTATCAGTTTCTCCTCATTTGTCCCAGATTTACAACATCTGTACTCAAATTTGGGTTTTTTTTCTGATGTCAGTAGTTAGGTAATCTCAGCTTTTTATGGTATTAGTGACATGGTTAGCCAGGTATTGCTAACCTTGCAAAACATAACATGTAATTCACATAACTAACTCCCTCCTAATCACTTATGAAATCAGCCATCCCTCATGGGGCTCATCTGCAAATTTTGTCAGCTTCTCACACTGTTGTCTCTAATGTTTAACAATTTCTCATGTCATAAGCAGTGATTTTTCACATCCTTTTCAGGTAGATGGACTACTCAATGAGCTGGTCTTTGTCTTTACACCTGACATTCTTCACCTACCAGAAGAGAGAAAAGTTTGCAGGGAGTTGGAAAAAATGGGAAACATGAGTCGTTAGCTCTGTTAGATCCTAGAAGTCATTGATTTAAAAGGCTGGCTCATGCTATGGCCCCAGGCAGTTTTCTTCATACTGCTCAAGACGTGCTAACACTTTGCACGCTGCCTAATTGATTCACATCATTAGATGCCCCAGAGAAATTAGTCACTGCTTATTTGTATATGGATGCTTGCTTTGCCTGTGTCAGACCTGTTGATGCACTAATGTGCCAGAAAGTTTGCATCTTTTCTCAGTGCTATCAGCTGACCTAATACAAGAAGATATTTCTTCCTATTAATCTGGGCATATTTGGCGACGACCATATCTCAAAGAGTGCTACTATACTATCTAACATTGGTACTGCTAAACAGTTTAAAATCTCTCCTATGATGTGTCCTTAATTGACTTTTCTGAAGCGGATGTCACCACCAAAATAGATACAGGGTAAAGGTTCAAGAAATGAATGGGAAATACATGCAAAGAAAGCAAACAATGTATTGCCTGTAGTTTTCTAAATGTTTCGCTTCTTCCTAGCACAGTACTTCTCTGCTGCTCAGGGGCATTCAGGAAAGCCATGCCAGAAAGGATGATTTAGTTCTGCTTTCTTCTGGAGGCTTAAGGGAAGGAGATGTACAAAAGCCTCTTGGCTGTGCTTCCCAGGGAATCGACTGATGCATGCGTAGATTCTCAGGAGAGGTGTTTACTGTGTTTGTTTCACACTCTTGGGGCCTTTGTGAAGGCACATCAGCACTACAATTGACTTTGGTCACAGTTGAGGTTGCTGGTGCAAATAAGAGTCAATCATTCCAGTAATTAATTCCATTTCAGTCTTATTTCAATGAAATGTTGGGACTGGCTGGCCTTGGCACAGTCCAGACCTTCCTAATGAAACTTTTCTCTGGGCAGAAGTTCTAATAATGTTTCTTGGAGATGACATGTCTTCAATTCCTATGACCAGATCATCTGTTCAGGGAAAATCAATGGAGCAGCCTTGCTACCTAGATGTGGGGAAAATGGGCTTTGAAAACTCCTTTTCTGTGGATGTCCAGGGATTGCTGCGAATAGCAGGATCCAGGAGCTGGATTTTGAAAGAGAAGACACAAGAGAAGTTATCCCTGGAAGCACTTTTGTTTCCTATCTAGCACTAGAAACCCTATCCTGTCTGGGTTCAACTCAAGACAAGTCTTCTTTACTCAAAAGCCAGTCGTTTTTATGGTAACTGCTTTGTGTTTCAAGCATCTGTCAGTCTCCAGATTTTGTCATGGACCAACATAGAAACTGATTGTTATGTATCGTCAGTCATCAGTGCCCATGTCAATTTACTGAAACTTTTAAAATAGATTCTAGCTCAGAAACACTTTAACCAATTTTGTGGCTCAGAGACTGCACTTACCTACAGTTTGTGGCTATAATTTCATCTTTCTTGCTTGCAGGTGATGTGTATGATATGTCTGGGCAAAGGGTAGAAATAAATGAGGTAAGTGCTCAAGTGCTTTTAGGATCTGTTCTTTCAGTGGACCTGGATAAGTAACAGTGGACACAACCCCCAGAGGCATAGCTTATGTTTTTGACCCTGAGAGAGCTGATGCTCTCGATGCTTACAACAGAGGTGTGTGTTCCTCTGGATGTCAGAGAATTCCCAGAGTTGAGTTCCTTTCCAGTAAGCCTGGCTTAACCCTGCAGGCTGGGAACAGCCCAATGTCCCCTCTCCTTCACCTGACATCCTGGTGCATGCATAGCTTCTCTTGAACACTTGACCATTGGTGTTTGTTGGAGACTTGGACATTGGTGAATTTTATTAACCTTGGCAGTTGGTTAAAGCTTTAGCGAAGAATTAGAGTGCAGTTCATACCAATAGCAAGGTCACTGTCAAAGTCCTCTAATGTCTGGACTTTGGAAAGTGTGAAAATGTGTCATTTCTGCATTTCTCTTTAGCCTCTGCTTGCTGGCACAAATGCACATGTCTTCATTTTTAAAATGTCTGAAAGCTGCACGCAGTAATCCAAATAACAAACAGCAAGATGGTGATGAAAATCCCACTCCTCATTCCAATGATTCATTTCCAGTCCATTCAGAAGTTAAATTGCCGACTGAAACAGGCTGTTTGTGCTAAGTACTGTGCCTCCAGCCTGCCCTCTTTCCATTAGCCTTGCTTGGTGAAACACACTGGACTCCTGCCAACTGTCCACCCCACCCTGCTGCTTGTGACACTCTCTGGAGCAGAGTCCTGCTGCCCACACATCCATGATGTTGCTGTGCCTGGACCTTACTGCACAGACAAGTGTGGGAGGGGTCGGTCTGTGCTCTTGGACTGAGTGCTAAATGTCAGTGTGCAGAGGTCAAAAGGATGATTCCCGTTCTGGAAGCTCTGAGGTCATCAGGGATGGGGTGGGAGTCAGAATTGTCTGAGGCAGGCTTGGCAGTCCATTACTCCATGACACATCATGCGGTGAGCTTCTGGACATTTCTCCAGTGTGTTCCACTCTGCTTGGGCTCTTTGTGTTTTGAAAAAATGGGCAGTGCCTGGGGAATTTCCATCACCTGTCCTATTTTTCCATATCAGGATGTTTTTCTGGTTTTGGGAGAACATGGTGGATAAGACAGACTTTTGAATTGTTTTAAACTGGGCTCCTGCATTCCACTATCACAGGCAGCCTTTGACATCATGAGCACGATGCTTCCAAGCAGGCATGTGTTGAAGGCAGGCACTTCTTTACTGTAGGCATCCATTGGCAGGGATCCTGTTGGAGCATTAGCTGCTGCTCAGAGAGGCAGTTTAGCTAATTGGCTCTTATACTGAGTGCTGCTCTGAAAGGCACATCTAGTGCCTGTCCTGTCCTATGATTAAATACCTTTCATGACCTCCCACTTCTTTAAATCCACCAATCTGTCACAAACAGCCAGCCCTGCAGGATAGGGTCCTTTGTAAACGTGAAGAGGAGAGAGGGTTTGTGTTGGGCAGGCATTGGTGTACAGCCGTGTGAGAGCTCAACAAATAATACCAAGCCATGTTTTTTTCAGAACACAGAGAAGGTTGATTTCTCATACAACCCGTTAGCCGACCCAAAGTTTGCCTTCTATGACCACAGCCTGGTTGAAGCCGTGAAGCTGAATGATGTTCCGACGCACAGGTTCTTCCGGCTGCTCTCACTTTGCCACACAGTGATGCCAGAGGAGAAGAAGGAAGGTGAGGACTGTGGAAGGCACCGGAATGAGTGGTTCTCTTCACTCGCACCACAGCATGTCTTCTCTCCACAGAAGCTGTTATTGGTCCTTTTGGCTCCCTGGTGATTTTCTGTAGTGTATGGCTACACATAAATCAGTGTCTTTGGAGATGCCACATGGGAAGAGAAAGGACCAGGGCCTCCACTCCCTGTGGTGGAGCTGACACTACTGCAAGCACCACATCTCTGGAGTGCGGAAATTGCAGGTGCAACAGCTTCCCTGAGGTGGCAGAGGCTTGCCCCACTGTCTCTCTACTCTGCTCCTAGTCCCAAAAAGCAAAGAACATAGAGCACCTAACCACTGGAGACTCATTAGTTCCTCTCACTCAGTGTTCCCACAGCTACTAGGTCAGCTTCCTCAAATCCCAGACAGGGTGAAAGCCATGCTTTAAAGGCTAGATTTAATTGACAGGTATAAGGTGAAAATACTGATCAGAAAAAATACATACAGATCTAACTGAAATGGCCTAAACTCAAGGAACTTTTTCTCTCTAGTGAGATGTTAGACTCCAAAGAGAGTGATTAAAGTCCCCAAAAGAATCCAGGGGACCTCTTGCACTGTCCTAGAGGATGGGTTGGTGGGACTTGATGGAGATGTGTGGACATAAGGTGCTTTTTAATGCTGCACCTCTGTGGATAGACAGAAAAGCAAAGGGATGACTGCTATATAATATCCTATTTTCAGCTCAGAAATGAGTCAGAAGCCACATTACATTTTTCTTCTTGCATGTCAGGTAACTTGGTTTATCAAGCACAATCTCCTGATGAGGGAGCCCTAGTTACTGCTGCCAGAAACTTTGGATTTGTGTTCCGGGCTCGCACGCCAGAGACCATCACTGTCGTGGAAATGGGAGAAACAAAAATCTACAAACTTCTGGCTATTCTTGATTTCAACAATGTTCGCAAGCGAATGTCTGTGATTGGTATGTTCCCTCTGCTGCTTTCTTTCCTTCCTGACTTTTTAGGTTCTGGAGCTGTCCCTCATTCTGCTATGATGCATTTTTCTAGGAAACTTCCTTTGCAATGTGCTCTGAATAACATTTACTTCTGAGGACTTGAGATGGGCTGCCTTGACTTTATAATTACATGGCTACAGTGCCAGGAAAATAGTTAAAGGAGGCAGGTGGGAAAAATCTCAGCATCTGGACCACAGTGATGCAAGCCAGCCTCCTAAAGCCACTAAGCTTTTCATAGATCTTGCTCCTCTCATTACAATGCAGGAAAGGCCCTTTTTCTAATCAGCTTTTAAATTATCACTGAAATTTGAGGAAGTAGGAAAGAAGAAAACAAGAATGAACTGAGAAACCCACTTTCCCAAACAGAAAATGGAGAAATTATTCAAAAAACTTTTTGTAGCCTTTATTAACCCTCTAACATACTCTAATATTTCAGGAATATTGTAATTGTAGTTACAGTTTACTGGTAGGAAAATAGGAGAAGTAGGACCAGTTCCCTAAAAACAAGTTGTTCTTAACTTTTGAATGAAGCCTGTAGGGACAACATAGTGTCTGCTCAGACCAACGCACTCTCTTCTTTTCTAAGCAGAGCTTTTCTTGATTCCTGGGAGTTTGTCAAAACTTGGGGATAATCAGACACCTGTAGAAACAGTTCTTGGTTTTGAAGGAAGGGCTTTGTACCCCAAAAGACTCAATCTGGGATTTGTAGCATTTTTTTTCCTCTTTCTCACAGTGCGGAGTCCAGAGGGTGACTTGACTTTGTACTGCAAGGGGGCTGACACCATTCTTTATGAACTGCTTCATCCGTCCTGCAACTCTCTCAAAGAAGAGACCACAGAACACCTGAATGTAAGAGCTTCTTTCTCAACAACATCACTGCAACTGATGTTTTCCTATTCTCCAGCATACTTTGTCTTCAGGAAAAAAATCCCCAGATTTTAGAAACAGCACTTAAGCACCAATTTTTAGTTATGGAATAGAGAAACAAATTAATTTCTATGGCCTTAGGTCTCAAATTAGTTGCCTAAGCATGAGCACCAGGTGCTGTTTGAACTGTTCCCGGACAGTCAGCAGATCGAGGGAGGTGATTCTGTCCTTCTGCTCTGCTCCTTTGAGACCTCACCTGGAACACTTTCCAGGTTTAGGATCCTCACCATATGAAGGACATGGACCTGTTGGAGTCAGTCTATGGCTATGAAGATGATCAGAGGGCTGGAGCACGTCTCCTGTAGCTGGATGATTTGGATTTGTTCAGCCTAGAGAAGAGAAGGCTCTGGGGAGACATTATAACACCTTCCAGTACCTGAAGGGGCTACAAGACACCTGGAGAGGGACTTTTTACAAAGACATGTAGTGATAAAGCAAGGGTTAATGGCTTTAAACTGAAAGAGGGTAGATTTAGATTAAATATCAGGAAGAAATTCTTTACTGTGAGGGTGATGAGACACTGGAACAGGTTGTCCAGAGAAGATGTAGATGCTCCATCCCTGGAAGTGTTCAAGGCCAAGCTGCATGGGGCTTTGAGCAACCTGATCTAGCGGTAAGTGTCCTTGCCCATGGCAGGGGGGTTGGAATGAGGTGATCTTTAAGGTCGCTGCCAACCCAACACATTCTATCATTCTATGATTCTGTAATATGGACAAAGAAGGCAAATACAATGCAGGACATTTTGAAGACCTGTGACCTATTTCTGATGGACCTTTACTTCAAGCGTGGGGAAGCACGTCCCAGAGATGCATTTCACAATTGCATCTTTGCTGTTCCACCAAACACTGAGCTTCATATTGTCCATCAGAAAGCACAGTTACAAGGACTTGCTGAGATGCCATGACTAGCTGTGCATTTCAGCCAGAATTCATACCCTAAAAATGTTGAACCCATGTCCAAAATTCAAGGCTGTGTCCAGTGTTTGTTTAGGTCTTACTATTCTGGACCTCTTGTTGAGAAATACAAGCCTGGGAAACAAATGCCTGGTTAGTGTAAACCTTTAGAGCCAGAAAGTAGAGAAGCCCTTTTGAGTTTTTTCTTCATAAGGACCACAGATGGCAATGATAAAGTGGTTTGGAATTGCTATTTAAAAATACCCCAACGTTTGTGGGCTAAGGTGTTGTTTTTTCACCTTTCCTCCACAAACTTTACCAAGATGCTTTTACTGGTCTGCTTTCTGAGGGTCCTTTGTAAGCCCAGGTGACCAGACTGTTCTTCTTGGACCTTCCTGCCTCACCACTGTCTTGCAGGAGTTTGCTGGAGAAGGCCTGAGGACACTTGTGGTGGCCTGTAAAAGCTTGGAGGAAGAGTACTTTCAGGATTGGATCAGGCGTCACCATGAAGCAAGCACTGCCTTGGAAGGACGGGAAGACAAACTGTCGGAATTATATGAAGAAATTGAAAAAGACCTAATGGTTGGTAATTCAGGGAATCTGGGCCAAGCTCTGGGGGAGGCAGCGAGGGTGGTGGTTTGTCAATATACAGCTCGTTATGACTTTTGGTAAACACTGCTCTGCAAACAGCTCAGTGGGCTGTGTGACAGGAGCAGGTCAGAACATGGCAGCCCTGGGTGTTCACTGGCACCTCCGTCAGGAGGCCATAACTGGGGTGTCAGCCACCAGTTCAGGGGAATGGTTTTATTTTAATTCACGTGGGTGTCAGAGTAGCTTTCTCGTGATGAAGTGACATACCAGAGCCTGCAGGAGATGACGTGGACACAAATATTTCATAGCTATCCTTTGTATGTACAAATGGGTGATCTATTTATTTTCCAGCCTTTGAAATGGCAGGCAGTGAATAATTTCCAGTGCCCCTGAGAGTGTGTCCTTTGTTCTTCCAGCCCTGGGCAGGATGGGTAGATGATATCCATGAACATGTTTGTGTCAATTTGAAATAGAGCTGAACTGTGATCTTCAAGTCATTCTTCTCTCCCTCAGTGTTGTTACAGTTTTTAAATGCCCTGGAGGATTTGCCTGTGTTTTAGAGCCATGAATAATGAATGAAAAGCATGTGTGGGATCTGAGGAGAAGCAATCCAGCTTTTGCGCTCGTGGCAGTGCTTTCTTGAAACCCTGGAAATCCTGGCAGATGCCTTTGCTCCTTCCATTAGCTGTATGCTCAGAATGCCAGCAGGGCTCAAGGAAGAAGCAAGTGTGAGCTGGGGAAGTGTTGGCTTTTGGAAGTTGCGTAGTCTCTCTAGCTGGATCAGGGACTACTGTAGAATGGAGATTCTATAGTTTTGAGGACCCTGTAGAGAAATCCTGTCAAAGCTGTTACCTACATTGATAACACTCATAGCTGATATATGATGGACATCCCAGAATGCCAGAAGTCATCCCAGGCTTAATGCCAACCTCTGAATTTAGTCTCCAAGCAGCAGGAGGTAGGTGGTAGCGGTGAAAATTGAGGTAGCAGTGAAACCTCTGTGTCCCTTTGACAACAGGTTAAAGCCACCAACCATCTCCAAATAGCATAAAAAGCAGTAACTTTTTAAAAAATGAAGGTTTGTGTCCTGAGTAGTCTGTGGTGTAGCTGTGTGACAGTGTGGAGCGGGGGTGGGGACAGGTCTCTTAAGGGCTGGGAAGATGTTTAGCAGCCATATGACATCAGCAGTACAGCACAGTTGGGATCAAGTTCCACAAAAGGAGGTTTGGAGACACGGAACCACAGTGTCTTTGTCCCTGTGTTAAAGCTCTCTCTGCAGTGAAGGGAACACATGGAAAAACACAGACCTGTAGCTCTGCAAAAATTCTTGCAAATAATTTAATGCATATTCATAATCCTTCAGAGCCTGGGGGGATTAGAGCCTAGAACATCTGCAGGATCAGGGCTGTACTCTGTACAGTAAATTTGCTGAGGAAGAATGACAATCAGTACAACTTTATTCCTGGGGATTTCATTTGTGTTTGCTTGAGTAATTACCTCTAGGTTTAGTGCTTTCTCTTTTGGTAGCGTGGGAGGACTTAACCAGCTCCCTGCCATTTCTGTTAAGCTGCTAGGTGCCACAGCCATCGAGGACAAGCTACAGGATGGGGTCCCACAGACAATTGAGACTCTTGCCAAAGCCAACATCAAGATATGGGTTCTCACTGGAGATAAGCAAGGTAAAGGCACTACAGCTTTGGATGCTTCTCTTCTCCCGCACTGGTGGGGTGGTTCTGCTAAGACCTGTATTTTCATTCTTTGAAAACTGCACAGAAGACAAACTTACAGGGCTTTGCTTCATTGCCAGCTACACAAAATTTCAGTTAACTGGAATTAGACCAGATGACTGTAGCTCATGCCTGTCCTTAATTTCTGTCCTGAGAGTGGAAGCAGGGTGAAGGCAGCATCCTTTGCCTTTGGAGAGGTGACAGTAAGAATCCCATAGTCCCTGACACCTGTGAAAAGCTGTCACCTTCACCTGGTTGGTCATTCACGTGAAGAAGGTGGAAAATATCTTGTCCTGCTTTCCAGAAACTTCAACATTAAAGTGGATATTGGGTGCATTTCAGTTTGTTTCTGGCTCTCATCATACAAAATAGAAATGGAGAAAACATAGGCTTTTGGAGCTGGAAAGAACAGCAAATAGACTCCAGTGAATTCTTCTGGAGACATAGTATCTTCACTGAAACAATGGTGTCTTAGGGAGGTCAAAAATGTTTGCAAATAATTTCATCCAAGACATGAGCAGAGAATTTATGAGAAAAATGAAACATCTCATTTTGTCATGTTCCAAATGCAATAGTTTAACTATAAAATACCAAAATATCTTTTTCAGAATTTTGTGGACAAAATGTCACATTCTTTTTCAGAGCTGTGGTTTGGGGCTTTTCTGGAAGTAGGGAGAGGGCTAGTTAAAAATCCTGAAAAAAAATTAAGAATCAACTTGAAGTGTTTTTTGTTGCTCCAAGTACGTTGGTCAAAGAGTGTTTTAAGCTTTTCAATTTTGGTAGAGTTATTTTTTTCCTGTGGTCTTGTGAAGTCAAATTTGCTGCTGCATCCATCAGAGTGACTCTCCTGGCTCTCTTACTGTTGACTTTGAAAGGCTTCAATCTCTTTTTGAGTCAGAAAGAGAGCTTTCGTCATGTGTACAAAAGGCCACAGAAGTGGGTGAATTTGGGACTGCTAAAATGGATTATCTTCCTGGTTTATCTTTCCCAGAGACAGCAATGAATATTGGTTACTCCTGCAACTTGCTGAATGATGACATGGAAGATGTTTTCATTATTGAAGGCAGCACATCTGATGACGTACTGAATGAGCTGAGGTAAACGGCTGAAACACAGTTTCAGTGCTGTGCGCTAGCACTATTTGTGTTTTGTATACTTCTACATTCTTTTTTCCTGTTAGCTTTCCTTGTTGCAGTTCATTCAGGGACTTTAGATAAGGGAGAGCTGTCTCTCTGGAAGATCCAGAAGCTAAACACAATGTAGAAATCTCCTCCGAGAGTAAATTGCTGAAGCTTCTTGATCCAAGAGCTCAAATTAAATAAAGGTATAAGAAAGCAGAGTCAGATAGGGAGTACCAGCTCAAATTCACCAACAAGTGATCCTGAGCCACAAAGGCTTTGGCTCCAGGTTTGAGCTATGCTGTTGCTCTGCTGCTGTTGCCATTTATTCACATTGCTGTCTTTTGTCTGGATACGTCCTTTGTCTGGACACTGTTCAGGCATTATCTGAGAACTTACCTTCCTTCCTCACCTCCTCTGTACACACAGGTTCTTAGGTAAAGGCGGAAAATGTGAAAGGTTTGCAGTCCTTTTCTCTTGGAGTAGATGGTTGCCAGATAACACGCACAGAAAATTGGATGTCCTTTGGAATACCATCCTTCATGACAGTCAGGCAGTTTTTTTGACGTTAAATCAGCAGAAGTTTAGCAACACTTGTTAGAGTTTCAGAAATGTGGGTGATCTGTGCAGAGAGGAGCAGCTAAACAATGCATATTGTTGTAGGGATACAGTAAAAAGTGGACTGAACTATCAAAGGGAAGCATTGATATTTTTGTTTTCATAAAGTTTCTTTTACAAAACATATATATATTTGCAAGATTTTAAGATTTTCATTATTATCCTGGGTTTCTTTTTTTTTCTTTTAGGAATGCAAGGAAAAAGATGAAGCCAGACTCCTTTCTGGACAGTGATGAAGTCAACATTCAGTTTGAAAAATCTTCGAAAAAACAAATAATTATACCTGATGAGCAAGCAAATGGGGTGTACGGTCTGGTTATCACTGGCCACAGCCTGGTAAGGAAGGTTCAGAGCCTTGTTAGGGATGAGTTCCCTGAAGAACTTACTGCAAGACATACTGGAAGTCTGAAAAATGTTTTAAAAATTCAACTCTAGATGACAAGGGGTTTTTTTCTCCCAACTGAGGATTAGGTTCAGTGGTTATTTGAGACATCAAAGGTGACATACAATGTTTCAGAAGTTGCTTCAGGAACGGAGAACAGTTGACCTTGATCTTTGGTGAACAAGAGGGACAGAGTAGCTGCATCATATTTAATTTCTGGAAACACAGTAGAAAAATAATCAGGTTTGTGTTTGCAGCAAGAAGATAACATGAGACGTGGGTTTCAATGCTGAGGACATATTCTGCTAAATATAGCTGAAAACACATATGCTTAATTGATAGGATATAGATCTTATGGCTTAACTAATATATTGATGCTCTCTCCCATGATGTTCTTCCAAGCAAACTGAAGTAATACACTCTAGATGAAATTGCTAAGTGACAGATCAAAGACTGCTTGGGAAGCGTGGCTCTGAAGGGCTCACTGTTGATCTAAAACAACAGTTAGCTGTGATCTGCAGAGGGTTATCCCACACCTATTTGGTGCTCAGTGTTTGCATTAACTGCTTAGAAAGAGAGCAGGTAACAGCAGGCTGGGAGAGAGTACAGAGAAACCTGAGTCAGGCATGATCTGGAAAGCATAGGGGGAAACTGAGTCAGCTGGGATTTCTGAGCCTGGAGAATACTGATCAGTCTTGGTAATACACTTCAAATCATAACAGGTAAACAAAGTAATGGAGTTAAACTGAGCTAAGAGAGTTTTTGGGTGAAATGTCTTCCTGGTAAGAACAGTGAAGCTCTGCAATAAATTTTCCATACTTGGAAATTTTTTAGACCCAGTTAGAGGAAAGAAAAACAATTCAGATCAATTTAAACCTGTCTGCAAGGAAGGCTTTATTCATGTCAGGTTTATTTATCTATTGTATTTTATGTTCCCAGATCTCAGTGAAAGCAAAAAGACATATTTAGAAAGTTCTGGGAGGTGCTGCCACTCAGAAACAAGGTGCTTCTGTTCCCTGTGGTTGCTACCTCTCTTAATGACAGTCCAGCAATTTTCACTCCCAGCTCTACACCAGCCCAGCAAATAACTATTAAGAAAATCTCATTTTTTCTCTACTTTTGGCACATGTACCATGTATACAGATCGCAAACACTCTCAGACAGTGCCTAGGTTTTAAGTACCCTTTCTCCTTCTTTTACACTCACTTCCTCTTGAACTCCAGGGCCATAATCCCCTTTAGATTCCCACTGCAAAGTGGACAAGAGGTCTGTCAGGTTTGGTCCATGTTCATGGCATGAACATCAGCTGCAAGCCCCTTCCCTGTTCCTACTCCATCCCTTCAGTCTGCAGCGCAGACCCTGAGTGCTGTGCTACCAGAGCACCACTGGCAGTGATGGCAAAGCTTTCTTTATATTCCTGGAAAAACACACACTCACCCTCACCCTGGCAAGGGGAGATGTCACACACAAAGAAACTCACATCTGGGCTCTGTGGGAGCAGCCAGTCCACAGAGAGTAGACACAATGAGTTTCACCAAGATAATGGCTTTCTCCTCAGTGGGGACCACAAGGACAGTGCAAGAGACAAATCTAGATGTCATTTATTTATTTATTTCTATGAGCTTGAACAGTGGTAGCAGTGCTGATGCCGTCTGCCACACAGCACCTGCTCAGTGCTCTATCCCTGCCCTGCAGAGGGGTGGGAGGGCAGTGCTGGTCTATGCAGATGTCTGGCATTGCCTGAACAAAGCAGTGAACAGAAACTCGTTCATGGCAGTTATTTGTACGCAGTTGCACCATTAATATACAAAGTGATAACATTTTGCTGGTGCTGTCAAGTGAGGATGTTGAGGCAAAAGCCATCTCTGACTGCGCTGACCAGCAGTACTCAAGCTAAACCATGAAAAGGTCTCTTGTTGAGCAAGCCTGCTGCCATGACAGAGGAAAAACGGGACACCGGTGACTCACAGCTCTCTGTTTCAAAAAGAAAGAATATGTGGCCTAAGGACTGTCTGCCTTAGATGGGGCAGTGGGCCTGCTGTAATGGCTCTGAGCAGGAGTGAGCCCTGTAGATTCCTTCCGTACATGTCTGCTAAAAAGAGACAACAAAGAACTGAGCCAAAAAGCATGATCTGAAAGAAATATGAAAATCTCACACTGCTCCCTCCTCCTCATGCAGAGCTGGAGGGGTGACTAGACATCCAATTATCTCAGTACTTCCTGAACAGAAATAACAGCTGAGTGATTTAAAAGGTCAGCACTCAGAGTAAAGCAGCCTTCTCCCTAGTTTTGTATTTTGCTTTGTCATGCCCACCTGAGCTTAACTTTTTAAATTTTCTTTTTTTAATTAAGCACTTAACAAATTGAAATCTTTCCTATTTATCTCCCAGAGCTCAAATAGTAATCCAAGAGGGATGAGCAGAGACTCTCTCACATGGAAGTACACAAGGTTGTTTAAGGCCCTGCAGCAGCTTCTTGCTCTTGGTGTTTGACACTTCTGCCCTCTATCAGGTTACATCAGCCAGAGCAGCTGTTGTGCATACCCAGCTGTGGTGCATACCCAGATGTGGTGCATATCCAGATGTGGTGCACCCAAAGGGTGAGCTTGTAGGTATAGGGTGCACAGCGTGATGTGCAGTGTGGATGCTCCCTGCGACTGGGTGGATGGATTCACCCATATGAATGGACGAGCCTGGCTCAGCTGTCATTGCCACCTACTTGCATCCTCTATGTCAGGCCAGGAGTTGCTGCGAGCCTGCCCTGAACACTCCCTTTCCTCTTTTCCAGGCTTACGCGCTGGAAGGGAACCTGGAGCTGGAGCTGGTGAGAACTGCCTGCATGTGCAAAGTGGTGATCTGCTGCCGGGTGACTCCCCTGCAGAAGGCCCAGGTGGTGGAGCTGGTGAAGAAGTACAAGAAGGCTGTGACCCTGGCGATCGGAGACGGTGCCAACGATGTCAGCATGATCAAAAGTGAGTGATGGTCGACAGCCAGCATGCTGTAGCAGACTGACTCAAAGATGCATTTGCTCTCTGAGGTGGGCCAGCAGGAACACATATCTGAGTGCCTCCTGTTACCACCCTCTTTGTAGAAACAGGTGTCCATGTCCTAAATTTTGGCAGATCTCTACAGAGCACTCTCACTACAGATTAGTTTTGTCTCCTGCCTTCTGGGTCACACTGGGCTCCTTCACGAGCTAAGGTTGCACTAAGTGCCTGTTTTTTTGTTTCTGCCTTAGAACAGACAAAATGGTTGGTCTCAATGATCTTACCGATCTTTTCCAACCTAAAAGACTCTATGATTCTATGAAAAGTCCACATGGGCTGTGATGTGTCTATCAGTGTGTCTGCACAGCCACCATCACAAGGGCAATGTGTATAACAGTTTATATCATAGAGGGCCTGACTCAAAGCAGAAATAAAATCTTTGTGCCTGTAAATATTCTGTATAATATTATGTCGGGTGGTTTTTTTCAGTATTTCTTTGTGTTAGGGCTGTTTGTTAATTATCTCCCTTGAGTTACAGATGGTGGGCTTCCAGGTCTCTCCATCCTTGAGCATCATTTGATGCTGCATTACCTCAGTGAATTTATGAAAAAAAATCCTGACTAGGTATAATTAAATTAAGATTATTCAGAAAGACCTATTGCTAATCTTCCTTGTGTTAATTTGCAAGAATTGATTAACTGGAGCCTTTTAATTAAGAAAGAAAAGGCTAAGTAGAAAGCTTCAAGGGAGATAAGTCAGGCAGTCAGCAAAGAAAGGGGAAGAAAGTTAAAGTGTACATAATAATTAGAAACTAACCCACTCCCTCCACAAGAGGATAGAGGCTTTGGGATTTTATCAGTTCAGTTCAGTGGAAACCTCTGAATCTAACCAACCTTCAGCCATCAAGATTGTATTCATTAGTTAAAGCTGTATAATTAGCTGTCACATTAAACTTATGTCCATCTTTAACAAACGCAAGTTACTATTGAAAAGATATGTGACTCTTCTATCTAATTATATGATTGAACTAATAAAGTCCAGGAAACATAAAAAGGCTACAGTCTGCCTTTTAGCACAGTGTCTGAGAAACTTTAAAATGATTTGAAGATTTTGCCTGTCTGGGATGATGTTTTAAGGCTGCTGGAAGGATATGCATGCATGTAAATGAAAGTCATATGTCAGTATAAATTAAAGTTATTGTTTCATAACAGCAGCCATTATGAACAACAGTATTTGTGCTGCTGGAAAGCATTCAGAAAAAACCACAAACTGTCACTGAACCTATAATTTCATTCAAATAATAAAAGCCCACTTATGAGAAATGTATCACAGAGCCAAAATCACAGAGCTGCTGAAAGAATTAGTGTACCAAAATATTTTTTGTTTTTTAATAACTTTTCATTGTGACTTTTTATGAAGGCTGTGAGGGAATTAACACAGTGTTCAGTGCAGGGTAACTAATTTTAAAAATGGAGCAGTGAAAACTCTCAGTGTAATGGTGTGATCAATGACCTTCTCATTGCAGCTGCCCACATCGGGGTCGGCATCAGTGGCCAGGAGGGAATGCAGGCAGTCTTGTCCAGTGACTTCTCCTTTGCACAGTTCCGCTACCTGCAGCGCCTGCTCTTGGTCCACGGACGGTGGTCCTACATCCGCATGTGCAAGTTCCTCAAGTACTTCTTCTATAAGAATTTTGCCTTCACCTTGGTGCACTTCTGGTATGGCTTCTTCTCTGGCTTCTCAGCACAGGTAGGTCCAGCTTCAGTTTTGGCAGGGACATGGAGATGGTCAGAGGGCAGCACCTCTCGTGTGAAGATAGGCTGAGGGACGTGGGCTGGTTCAGCTGGCAGAGGAAAAAGCTTCAGGGAGATCTTAGAGCACCTTTCAGTACCTAAAAGTGCTACGAGAGAGCTGTAGGGGAACATCTTAGCAGGGCCTATTGCAATACAACAAAGGGTAAAGATTTTAAACTAAGCTTAAATTGATACAATGAAGAAGTTTTTTACAATGAAGTTGGTAAACACTCCACTAAACCATGTCCCCCAGTGCCAAACCCACATGTTTTTCAAACACTGACCACCCTTTCAATGAAGAATTTTTCCTAATATCCAATCTAAACCTTCTCTGGCATTTAGGTGCATTATGAAGCACATACGTCACTTGCAGGATTTTCAGAAGTATTCAAAGTGATTACAACCATCAGCTGATGACACAGATTAGAGTTTGGTGCAGATCTTGTAAGATCTATGCTTGTGCTGTTAGCATATTTAGAGCAAGCAATTTAACCCTGAGATGCCTGTGGGCATCAGGAGCCTGCAAGAGAAGCACATCTAGAGTGAAAAAACTGGTGTTTGTTCAAGGCCAACCAGCCTCCAACTAAACCCAGATGTGGGGAGTGCAGATACCCAGGGGCTGGGGGTGCAGGGTGGTGCAGAGGGATTCTACTCTGGCTACAGCCAGCAACGGGTGCTGAGCAAACTGGACCGGCATAATGTGATCCTTCCCCTGTTCACGGATGATGAGCTTGAGTCATCTCATCCCTTTTGTCTCAATAACATCTCAAACCAAGGTGTTGCAGCAAGTAATTGCATATACTTTCAAAGAAATGGAAAACACAGTTTTTGCTAACTTCACGCTTTGTTTTTGGGGTTTTTTTTCCAGACTGTCTATGATGAGTGGTTCATTACACTTTACAATTTGGTATATACCTCCCTCCCAGTGCTTGGAATGAGTCTTTTTGATCAGGTACTGTTTCTGTCATCACTTTGGGGTTTTTTTCATATGGGTTTTGTATCCAGGTGCTTTGAGCTGGTTCCTTGAAGCAAAAGCAACTGACCTTTTGGCTAGATACTGCGGTAACCCCTGAAATAATATCCTGACAGAGAGAACTTAGACCACAAAAAAAAGGATGCACCAGAGAGAGGATGTATTCCCTCCTAGACATATGATTTGGGTTTAGGTGGTCCTGTAAGGAACAGGGAGTTGAGATAAATATGATTACCCTGATTTGGCCTGTAGGTTTCAGTGTGTGATGAGATTTTTGGGTTAGGCTGCTGCCTACAGCACCAGCTGCCATTGCATCCCTCCTCTGGTGCAGTCGTACCCTACTACCTGTGTTCCTGAAGCCTGGCAAGTTACTTTCTAATGATGAGACAAAGCAATTAATTAACTGGATCTTTGAAACCAGATTTTGCAAGTTCAGCCTTTCTAGTGAGTTCTTTCTGCAGTAATTTCACACACAAATTTAAACCTCATTATTACTGTTTGACAAGACAAAGGAGCAATAAAGCTATTCCTATACGCATTTTACAAATTCAATAAATAGGAACCGGCTACTTTCCAGTGGTTCAGTGCTCTGCTCTGGACACTTAAGGGATCCAAGTCAGACAGCCTTGCCTGCGTGGAGAGGTGTTTTCCAACCCTTAGCTTCCAGTCAATTCTCTGGAGAACAGACCATGCAGTCTGCTTTAGATGAAATGTATATTCTTTTTTTTTTTTTAACCAGCTGTTGATTTTTTTAGCACAAGAAAGGTAAAATACAACATGGAGAGTATGCCCAGGTGACCTTGGTATATGCCATGCCAGCAAGTACAACTGAGTGAATTGTGTGCTATGCCTTTCCTCATGGAAATGCATGTCACAGGGACATGGCAGCCCTAACTGGGTCTGTGTTTGGTTGGGTAGCTGCCAGCAAATCTGACTGTCTCCTCTCTGCTTTCAGGATGTGGATGATCGCTGGAGCATGCTGTTCCCTCAGCTATATGTGCCTGGCCAGCAAAACCTCTATTTTAACAAGGTGGTGTTTGTCAAGTGCATGTTGCAAGGGATCTACAGTTCCCTCATCCTCTTTTTCATCCCCTATGGGGCCATGTACAATACAATGAGGAGTGATGGGAAGGCCATTGCTGACTACCAGTCCTTTGCTCTGATGGCCCAGACCTGCTTACTGATTGTGGTATCTGTACAGGTAAGGCATCCCAGGTAATATTTTTAGGAATCAGTTGTTGTTTCATGATGGCAGCATCTGGAGGGCCACTTAGGGTGTTGACAGCATTGTATTTGCTACTGCATCACACATTCTTGCAAAAAACCAAGTCTCTTGACACCAGATTAGTCTCCTCAGTGCAACAGAACAGGAGATTTTTATGTTATGAAAGATCAGAGTGACAGGAAAGAAGAGTCTTTTCCTTGGGAAGATTGCAGTCATAACAGAAAAAGCAGTTAAGGCAGGGAATAGAGAAGGACTTGTTCTAGTTTTATGGGAAGGGTTTGAAGCACAGGACTGTCTGTCTGCCATCAGGCAGTTATTTATAGGTTCTCCATTATGGAGATGTCTCTGCAGCCTGGCCCAGTGCATGATGTATGCATGACGCAGCCTGAACTTGCTGGAAGAAATAGCTAAGACTTGGTGCTAGAAAATTCAGATGGTACTATCAGGATGAGAGAAATTTCTTAAAAGAAAAGCAATCAATCACAGTCCCTGGATAATAGCGTCTGCTGTCTGAAGTCTTGCAGGCTTGTTCTCCTAACTTTCAATGCTACATCACAACTTAGGGGTAGGGAAATAAGCATGGCTCATTTGAACTTACTGTGCTCAGCTCTGGGACCCCCAGCATAAGAAGGATGAGGACCTGTTGGAGAAGTCTGGAGAAGGGCTGTGAAGTTGATCAGAGGGCTGGAGCACCTCTGCCAAAGAGGTTGAGAGTGTAGGAGTTGTTCAGCCTGGAGGAGAGAAGGCTCTGAGGAGACCTCATTGCAACCTTAGAGTACTTACCAGGGGCCACAAGAAACCTGGGGAGGGACTTTTGACAAGGGCAGGTAGTGATAGAGCAAGAGTTACTGGCTTTGAAGTGAGAGAAAGTGGCTTTAGATTAGATACTAGGAACAAATTCTTCACTGTGAGGGTGTCGAGGCACAGGTTGCCCAGAGAAGCTGTGAATGCCCCATCCCTGGAAGTGTTCAAAGTCAGACTTTGAGCAACCTGGCCTAGTGGAATGTGTCCCTGCCTATGGAAGCAGTGTTGGAACAGGATGATATTTAAAGTCCCTCAATATCATGTCTTCAGGCTGGCCACTAGTGAATGCTTGAGAACAGGGCAACAACAGGATAAATGTGGTAATCTTGCCTTGAATCCTATGATTTGTGACTTGTTATTTCTTGAGACCTGAATGAATAGCATTCTCGGGGGAGATGTACAAAGCAGAGGACAAGCTGTGTTCAGCACAGATCTGCTAAATAAGGCAGGCACTGACAGTAGCTGCATTGCTCTGTTCTTTCAGATTGGTTTAGACACCTCTTACTGGACAGTTGTCAACCAGTTCTTCATCTGGGGCAGCCTTTCTGTTTATTTTGCTATCACCTTCACCATGTACAGTGACGGCATGTACCTGATCTTCACAGCCTCCTTTCCCTTCATTGGTAAGCCATGGGACAAATCTGGATTGTACTCAGAATGGACATACTGCAGGGCTTAAAGTTTCCAAGTACTTCTAAGTATATTTCAGAATATGTTGGTTGCCTTTTCTGCAAGAAATGCCTGGATATTTCTGAAGGTTGCTGGGATTTATTTTGAATCCCACCAATCCAGGTGAATATGTGCCATGTTCACTTCCTCATGTAAGAGTGGACATTCCCATGCAGTCACAGGAATGATCCTTTAAATAAACCTGCTGAGCTGGATGGAATACTTTCTGCTGCTCTTTGGGTTCCAGGTGTCCATTTTTTACAGGTATCTAGGAGCATCTTACTTGCAGAAAGATGTGTGATCTTTGTAAATAAGTTAACATTTTGTCATAGGAAGGCATATACGTACAACATCAAGTCAGACATGAGAAAAATGCCATGTGATTATGGTGAGCCTTCTGTCAGGTTAAACGGCAAATCCCCCAGCCACAAAACATACCAGTGGTGACCAGGTCTTTGTAGTTACTTTACATAACAGATTTCTGAACACATGCAAAAAATGAAGGATAAAAAAAATGAGTCCGTTTCCTGAGACTTTGACCAGGAGGAATATGTAAGTTCAGCAAAGTAATTTAAGATGGTTTTAATAGCTGTTTGCATCCACAGCCAGTATAGATACAACATTGTTATGAGTCTCTACTTCTGAAATCCCAACACTTTTCATTTCAAGTCTCAGATTTTTGTGCTAATCAATGCCTTCATTTTTGACTGACATTTTCAGTAAAAACTTGTTTTGCCTGTCTTCACTGCAACAGCAAGGGACTTAGCCAACTTAGAACTATCTGAGATGCAGGTCAGTTATTGCAACATTTTTTTCAAGCAGATGATCACATCCACTTTGAGATGGGTTTAGAATCAAAAATGCTGAGTGAGAGAAGACAGAATGTCTGTTCAGTTTCCCAGTGGAGGTGGACAGTTGGACTGGATGATCTTGAAGGTGTCCTCCCACCTCAAGGATTCAATGACAATTCTAACTCACTTGCCAGGGTTATCTCATCTGCTGCTCTGTTATTACTGCATTGATTGAAGTAGCCATAATGCTGAGGGCTACTTAATAAGGTCCCAGTCTGAAACCAATTTTAAGGAAAGTGTTTCTAGTGTGGACTGAGACAACTTGTTTACTTAAATTTCAGTGGAGTTGTATTACAGCAGAATTTGGCCAACTGGAAAGAAAACATTCAGCAAATATACTGCCAACGCCAGCATCATTAAGCCCTGTAATGAGGGCTTTGCAGACTGTTTGTTCTCTCTTACATCCCCTCAGTTCTCAAAAAGCCTGAAGCGAGCACTTTGGTTTCAGAGAAGGTGGCAGTGACATGCCACCACATGGCAGCAGTGCTCCCAATTCCCCCATTAGGCTACACTGTCTGTGCAGATCACCAGAGCAACACATGCTCCTCTCATAAAGGGCTGTGATTCCCATTGCCTGCTGGGCAGAGCCAATACTCCATATCCTTCAGGAAATGGTGCTGGGAAGCAAGAAAGAAATATTCCTCTCTTTGCACTAAAGTCCTGGCAAAAGGTGGGAGTCCTCGGCTGCTGCTGAAGGTCTCCTGAATGTTTATATCAATCCTTTGCAGTGATGTGACTCTTCACAGAGAGAAAAGATTCACTCTGGCACCCTTGTCCGCCTGGGTTGTTGCTGCAATCATGTCTGGATGTTGCATTTTTCTTTGCTCGTCTCAGACAGTGACACTGGTTTTGCTGTCCTCTCTACAGCCAGTTAATTTCACTGTTAGAGGTGATGTCTGCCTTGTATTTTGGTCTGTTTGCCAGGTACTCTGCAATCACAGAGAGCAACAGGGAATAATGGCGAGAGGTGCTGATTTTACTGTTTTAATCGTGCTTTTGTTTTCCAGGTACGGCTCGGAACACCCTCAGCCAACCAAACGTGTGGCTGGCCATCTTCCTCAGCATCACCCTCTGCGTGCTGCCGGTGGTTGGCTTTCGATTCCTGAAGGCTCAGTTGAAGCCAACTCCCAGTGACAAAGTAAGGAGATACCTTATTAAACCAGAAATCCTGCTTACCATGGCCTAGGCTCACCGTGGAGCATTGGCTTGGCATCACTTGGAGTGTGTGTCCCTGTTGGTGCAAGTGCTACCATCCGTCTGTCCCTTACTCCCCAGAGAAGGAGGATTGAATTCGGGGTTTGGCATGGTTAAAACCATCTGCAGCTGGCACCAAGGCTGAGATTATTTAGATGTGGATTAGGCTGCTCTGAGGCAGGAAAGCCGCACTATTTTTAGGTGCAGGGTTTAAGCGCTGTGGCTCAGTGGCAAGGAGTGGCATGTTCCTCCTGCCCTGATGCTGTGCAGTTTTTAGCCTGGCAGACTGCAAGCCTTCACCCTCCACCTGGGAATATGTGTTTGCTGGGGGTGGGTTTTTTTATTTCAGAGTTTACTTTTTGTAGCCAATGGTTATGTGCCCCGTCTGGAACGAGCTTCTCTCCCGTCCCTGGGAATATGAAGATGAGGGCACCAGGGCAAGGAGAGGCAGGGAGTGATGGAGTGGGCAGGGGGCGCACAGCTCACTGCAGCCAAGGAACCCCTCAAGAACACCAGCGCACACAGAGCTCCTCGGGCTTGCTTCCAAACGGGAGCATTTGCTGAATGCTACTGCCACCTCGTGCTTCCTTCCCCTCCCTGCGCCGATCTGCCGCGAATGGGTGTCAGAGCACAGCCTCAAGGGAAAGCACCGCAGTTGACGCCCTCCCTGGTCATCCTCGGGATGTCTGTGGAGCCCCACAGGTTCTCCATGACTGTAGGAGAATATGTTAGGGGAATTCTCAGCCCTTGCAGAAAGGGTAGGTGGGTGCTAGAGAAGACTGCTGGGTAGGGAGGTCCTTGGGACACAGTTCGAGGCAATTCAGGGGTGTAAAAATGTGCTGAGCTTACTCCAGCTGAGTCGAAGTCGAACAGAGCTGTCATCCAGAATCCCAGCCTCACTGCTCAGACTGGGCATCCCTCTCTCTCTAGCACAAAATTACTTTTCTGTCTCCTCTTGGAAGCGAACGGTCGCAGGAAAGGAGTGGGTTTCCTTCTCTACAGAGTTCCCCAGCTGGCAGTAGACAAGCCTGATGTTTAGAGAGGCCAAATACCTGCCACTGCCATTGTGCCAATCAAGAAGCACAGGCAGCTGGGGGTTCTGTTGAGCCACAGGCTCTCAGTACCAGCCTCCTGTATTGGACAGCCCCATTTTGAAAAGGTTCTTGACAGCAGATTCACTCAGTGGCCACCTGAGAGCAGAAAGCCCAAGACCTGCAAATAAAGTGCAATATTTATTTCCCATCTGCCAAGGAATACAGGAATCTCTCTATTATCCCTATAAGCATGCAAGGCCAGGTTGCATCGGGTTTGATCAACCTGATACACTGGCAGCAGAGTTGGAATGAGATGATCCTCAATGTCCCTTCCAACCCAAGCCACTCTATGATTCTATAATTCTATGAGAATCATCATTATCATCATAAAAAACTTTTATGTATCAGAAACTCCCTTTAGTAGTCTGTTTTCTATATTAAATATGCCAATTCTTAAATGCTTCTTTATTTGTTTTCTGGAATTTTGATTTGTTGAGATGACTTTCATATTTTGGGTGATTTGACTGAAAGTCCTGCAGTCATACCCCAACCATGGCATTGCAGAGCTGTGAGGAATACATGGAAATCATCCCCTCCCAAGACTTACAGATGATGCTCCCATTAACGTCTTTTAGAATAGAATAGAAGATGCCCTTTCCTCATTTTTGTCTTTGGATCCCTGCTTTTGTTTCCCTTTCTCTGCTCCTCTGTAGGGGTTTGAGTTCTTCTTTTGTTTTGTTGGGTTTTTTTCTCTTCCTTGAGGAATTTTCCCCATACGTGTGGCTGATGGGCCATGACGACTGGACACTTCACAGACACAGGGGGTTATCAGCTCAGGGGAGAAGGCCGGTGGCCCCTCTCTCTACCGGGGAGTGCCCAGGTGGGGAGGAAAATACCGCGAGATGGGAGAGCGGTATTTTCCCCCCCACCTGGGGGGACAACCCTCTCTCCTGGGGCTCGGACACTCTCTCGCTCTTGACTGGGGAAGAGGAAGGAGGCGGCCGAGGCTGTTTGGAGAGGAGTTTTTCGGCTGTCGTTGGGGACCAGCCTGGTCNGACCAGCCTGGTCCTGCTTCTTTTGCCGCGGGTGAGCCCCTGCTCGTAAGAGCAGCCCTTCAGACTGAGACCTTATTAACACCCACCTCACTAAGGGAAGGACTTTCTTACCATCTGCCTGGGTGCCCCGATCCCTCCTCTGCCTGCCTCCCTGGGAGCCCGGCCCTCGCCGCTTCTTTCGGGGCTGCTCCCAGCCTTCGCTGCTCTGTAGCCCCGCACCTCCTGCCTGCCGAGACCTCCCGGGGATTTTCCCACTGCGGCTCCAGACCGTGATACATCTCCTCCACCATCCCAGGACTTTCTGCCCGTCTCTGCCGTCCCAGCTTGCCACTGGAGCGCCCCTGCCAGCTGTGACCGGCACGGCACCAAAGGGGAAGGTGCCCGAGGCCGAGATGGCCTCTTACTGGTTTTTTTTTTTTGTGGTTTTGTTTGTTGTTAATACCAAAATTGTTGATTGTTTTTGGCCTCATTAGATATACTAGTAAAGAACTGCTATTCCTATTCTCATATCTTTGCCTGAGAGCCCCTTAATTTCAAAATTATAATAATTCGGAGGGTAGGGGGTTTACATTTCTCATTCCAAGGGAGGCTCCTGCCTGTCTTGGTAAACACCTGTCCAAACCTAGACATCCTCTTCCACTGTGCTTGTGAATAACCATGCACTTTCCACTTTTTCTGCCTTATTTTCTGATTTCCAGGTCCTGCTGAAGATCAAAGAAGCCAAAAAGCGCCCCCCTCCACCCTCACCCAAGAGACGCCTGCGCCGGACCAGCACCCGCCGCTCTGGCTACGCCTTCTCTCACCAGCACGGCTTCGGAGCACTCATCATGTCTGGGAGAAACATGCGGCCAAAATCACCTTTTGCCACAACGGGAACATTTTCACCAAATAGTGACAAATATAAACACAAAGGATTGTAACAAGGAAAAAAAAAAAAAAGTGAAGAAAAAAGAAAAATACACCCCCACCTTCCTCCCCTCATCCCCCTTAAAAATTAACAAAGCAAACCAAAGTAAAGGGCTGTCAGGAGAGGAGACTGTGCTGCCTGCAAGGCACCGAGCCAGTGGCTGCCCAGAACTCTGCCCTCCGGGCTGCCAAATCAAGGACTTGGGGCTTTCCTTTCACCCAGGTGCACCCTCTGATTCCAGTTCCTTTTCCAAAGATGTGTGCCGCTGCTGGGGAAGGTGGAGCATGGAGTTGTATGGTATCCCAGAAGGCCTCCCTGGCACAAGAGAGAATGTGCTGTGGGAGGCATCTCTGCTCCCTGAGATTGTTCATAACACTATTTTTTTTTCTCCCTCTCACTGCATACCTCAGAGCAAAGAGAATTCCAGTCTGAGGAAAAGATAGAATTGGCAATATCTTTCTCATGTGCCTTCATTTTTCTTCGTGAATCCACTCTGGGCTGTATTACTGGGGTGACAGTATTTACCCCAGGTGTCAATGTGTGCCTTAGGTGTGCCTTAGGTCCAGCCACACAACCCACAAATCCACAATCTCTGTAACATGTGATTTTGTAGCCTTTTGACTGTAATCCACTATGTCAAGAGATGGCCAGTACCCAAACACCACCCTCTTCCCCCATCTGCCATCAGGAAGTGCTGCAAGCTCAGGGAAACCCTTAGTTGGTCAAGGGACCAGAAGCTGACACTCACCAGCCTGCCCTGTTTTATCTGGGTTCCAAATCTGCTCTTGTAATGGATTATTGTTCTCAGAGCCCTCTAAAGTTTTGTAACTGGGCACCAGCCACTTCATTTAGACTTAAAAGAGCAGAAGGCGCTCAGACTGCCTTACGGCTCAAACCATGAAATCTGGCCCTGAGAAGCCCGTGCCATGGTTAGGGCTCACCTGAGCTGCCAGCACGAGGCATCTGCTCCCTCCGTGACAGACAGAGGTGCATGCACATCTGGCTTGATGGTGATCACACCAGCATTATTGAAGCCAGAAAAGCTACTTCATGGCCAGCAGCTGAAATAGCCTTTACGGCATTGGTGCTGGGGCTCAGTGTAAGGGACAAAGCATGACTTGGTTGCTCCCTCACCCTCCCCAATGAGCAGAGTGGTCATGATTCAGAGGAACTTAGTGAGGCCTCAGGAGTCTCTGCAGTTTTTCAGGGCTCCAGTGTTTCTTTGTGCTGGCTCAAATTTTACTTGGGAACAGTTATCTGTCGAATATGGGTGGTAGAGAGCTAAAAATCCTACCAGTCTGACTGCCAGCAGAGGGACCTAAAATGCACATACGCAGCCAAAGACAGGGTGATCTTGAGGGAATTGGATTTTCTCGCTGTTTGTTACACCAGCTCCATAATCAGCAGGGTTACTGGGTGGAAGGCCAGCGTGGCAGCATGAGAGTCTGTCCTGCCAGCACTGCTGAGCTGTCTAAATGCAGCTCTTTTTTTTTGTGCAGAGGACTAAGCCCTGGCTGTTGTGAGGTTTTTTTGTTTGTTTTTGGTTTTTTTTTTTGTTGAGGTTGGGGGGTTTTTTCAGCTCCATTATACAAATTTAGACTCCTTCCTTCTTTCGAATTGGATTTTTTTGTGCAGTAACCAGTTGGTATTTATGAGACTCTGCTGTGAGTCTCTGAGCTGTCAGTGGAGGCAGTGTTTGATGGCAACAGGCCAGCTATGTCCCCATTTCATGGAACACCCTGCTGCCTGTGGTCCCAGTTTCAGCAGTTACTGTGTGAGATTGTTTAAGCTGTAATAGAAGGTTTCATCTCCCTGTGTTTAACTCAGCGCAGGAAAGAAAAACAAACCCAAACCAGTCTGTTGCACCTGCTGCTTGGGGAGGCTTGTTGCAAACCGTGGTATTAAATTTCAGCATGGCCAGTGCAAAACTGGAGCTGGGACTGGATCCAGACTTCAGTGTCTGGGACCTGCTTGCTAGGGAAGGAGCAAATTATCTGTGATCTCTCCTGCAAGGAGACACCTAAGTAAAGTGAGAGCCTGTACTCTGGCTGAGGAAACCGCTGTGATAGTGCTTGTCACCTCCCCCTGATTTACCATTCACTTGGCAGAGACAATCATTGCTTTCTGATGAGGATTATGTCTTTCACAGTCAGCCTCCCTGGGGTTAGAGGAAAAAGGAGAATTTGTGCAGATAAGCAGACATCCCCATGATACCCAGACTGGTCTGTGGACTGAAAGTCCTATCAAAGCTGTTCCTGGCGTCTGATGCAGCAGAATATGTTGCAGAGCAGCAGAGGCAGACCTTGTGCTGACAGAGCAAGGAAACTCTGACACTGTGCCGCTCTTCTCATACAGTTTACGTGCAAAGTACTCACCTTCTGGCTAAAAGGGGATTTGAAAATGTTGGCTACAACATGTAGGGGATAATAAAGCTGTTGGTGAGCTTGCACCAGATACAATTCTTTCAGTGGTTTGACACAATCAGCATTTGAAACACATCAGCTGGCAGTGATGTCTGTCCTACATCACTCCTGATTTTGTAAAATAATTGGTTTTTTTAAATAAAAAGAGAATATTGGGATGATAGATTCCTTGGCACTCTGTTAATTGATGTAAGCAGTTTATTAACTAGAGGTGCATGGAAGGATGGTCTGTGGGACAATGGATCTGAGACAACAACCCTTTTCATCCGGTATCCTGACGCGGGAAGCACACAAATTCCCCAAATTTTCCATCCTGGCTGGGATGTTTTAAGAGGAAACTTAGAGGAAACGTCAGACATCCTTAGGCGGAGGACCCGGTGGGGGCGGGCAACGTGGAGAGCCCGCCCCGTGGAGCGGCTGTAAACAGCGGAGCGATGCGGGCGCTCGGTAAGGGACGGTGTCAGGGCGGGCTGGACAGTGCGGGAATTGTGCGGGAATTGTGCGGGGAGGAGCGGGGTCGCGGCTTCTCGTGCGCGCGGTGCTCTGCTTGGCGCCCCGGGGGAGGTCAAACCTTGTGTCATCGTCTGTGCCGTGTCTGAAAATTATAATTTACTATTTTATTAAGCTCTCGTATTTCATAGATATGTCAAAAATTAATCCCTGAAATAGAATTTGGATTTTGTTTTCACCGCCTCCCTTTTTTCCTCCTCATTATTCCATAATATAAGTATTCACAGTTCGAACGTTGTTTTGCTGTTGTGCCTATACTTGCCACCCTGCTGGGCTGCAGTTTGGGGGTCGAGAGTGATAATGCTCTGATGGTGTTGAGGCACTGGAAAAGGTGCCCCAGAGAAGTTGTGGATGCCCCATCCCTGGGAATGCTCAAGGCCAGGATGGATGGGGCTCTGAGCAACCTGGTCTGGTGCAGTGTCTGTGCCCATGGCAGGGGGGTGGAACAAGATGATCTTTAAGATCCCCTCCAACGCAAACCACTCTGTGGTTCTTTGATAACCAGTGATGACATGGTTCCTTTTCTTACACTGCAGCAGAGGGGAGCTTAGAACATCTTCTCTCTCCCCTGAATCCAAAGGGTGACAGTGAGCAATCTCTGTCACTAATACCATGGGGCAGCAGGTGCATTTGGGCAGAGGCACCTCAAGGGTGTTTCCCATTGCTAACTGCAACACCTGCATTCCTTCTAGGCTGCCTGGTAGCTCTCACTCTGCCTGTGTTTATCCACACAACTCTCTCCCACTGACCTGTAGCCTGGAAGTCTTTACTTGTGAGCAGCTCTTAGGAAATGGGAGGGCAGAGGAGCGCTACAGGCTTGCCCTGGGCTCTCCAATTGGATACTCAGCAAAGTCTGTTGTATGAATGGAGACATCTCAGTAATGGCCCATGCTAATTACCAGCTGGAACAAAAACAGGAGCATAAGGGCCCTCTTGGATATCTGTGGGCACAAGCATTGTATCCTCTAACCCCATCAGACCTCTGATAAAATTCATCCTAAATCCAGGCATTCCAGTTGGAAAGCTTCCTGTCCTAAGGGTTGGGTTTTCTCTCTCTCTAATTTTCAGCCTTAATGTGTTCACTGATTTTATTCTCTTGTTGTCGTGCCAGCATTATACTTTTGCTTCAGTAGTTTTGTTTGTCTCCTGTGATATATTTAGACAGCAATCCTATCCACTCTGCCTACATTTGGCTAAGCTAAACAAGCCAGGCTCTTAAGTTTCTTCTTGTTTGATAGGTTTTCTGTTTCCCTCAGGCCCTTTCTGCACCTGTTCATTTGAGTTTATAATTTTTAAATGTGGGTGACCAAAATTTTTTTTGCATGATGCTTCTTTTATCAGCGCCTGTACAACAGCTCTGGTATTGCACTGCCTCGCCTAGACTGTGTTTGCTTTTCTTACAGCCTCATCATCTCTGTGTTCTTTAACACAGTTTTAGTGGTTATTTTTCCTAATTTTATTATGAATATGCACAGTTGTTAGATAAATTGGTTTAGCTACATAAATACCTCTCCTCTCATGCCTGACAACATGGGAAGGGAGCTGAAGTCATCAAAGCATAAGTCTGCGCATGCTGATGATTTAAACTGGTGCCTTGTCCTCAGGGCCAAGCTTTTTCCATGAGGGCTGGCAAGGACATTTTGCTACAGCTGCTGATGTGTTGGCTGATGTGAATGTGCTGGAGTGAGGGAGCTGCCATTTCTCCCAGCAGTAAGTGTGGGGCTGAGTTCCCAGCCACAGCTCCCAGACAGCCCTGTCCCTGCCCTGTCCCTGTGATAAAGGACTGTGTTGCTGCAGGGCTGGATGTGATGAAGGGCTCAGAAGAAGGGCACAGAGCCCTGCAGCCTGGGCTTGACCTCTGAGAGCTGTTTGCTATATCTACAGCACAGCAACTCTTCAGTTTTTCCAAAGCTAGTCTTCTGCTGCCCTACTTCTTATAATTCATTTAGAAGTAGAGAGTGTTTTTTCTCTTCCTGGCACTGTGGAGAAGCCACTTCTCTCCCATCACTCCCAGCTTGAAGGGAAGAGGTTTCCATACCCCTGTCTCTTTCCCCAGCCTGCCTCTCCTCTCCAGCTGGGTGGAGCTGACTGTACTGAGCTGTCAGCTCCTGCGTTTCCACACAACGCTGAGCCCTCTGCCAGACTTTTCAGCTATAAATGGATCTTGACTTTTCCAACCCCCACTCTCAACACCAAGGGACGTTGTGGGATATCGGAGCTGGGCCAGGCTTCCTCTGAATTAAGAAAACATATGACCCAACCACTCGCTTTTTGTAGGTTCTCTGTAAGCATTGTGCCTGGCTTTGGGGGAGCTGTGTGTGCTCTGGTGAGGGCTGTGCTGCTGAATTCCTTGTGTGCACTGCAAGAGCAGCTGTTCTCAGACCTGAGTGCGAGGCTGGGCCAGACCTACAGGTACCATCCTCAGCCCCACACGCCACCCCACAAGCACAGCACTGTCTGATCTGAGCGCTGTGTCTCCAGGGAAGGCCAATGTTTTTGTTAGTGGCTGCTTCCTGCCTCCACATCTGAATCAGGCACTTCATAAAAGAAGCCGGGCTTTTGTACATAATGAGCAGTCCTGTTTGCCTCCCTTAACTTTGGGATTTATGGCAGGGATCCTGAGGTCTTTTAAGCTTTATTGCATTCTGGCTCCTCAGAGAGGCAGGGAGCATCAATATCTCCTCGTTCACTGGGGAGCTGGGGCCTGAACTATGCACACCAAGGTGACTCAGGGAGTCAGTAGCTGCCCTGGATTTTAAACTGAAGTCTTTTGTGTCATCAAGTGCTAACCTCCATCAGCTCTGTGGGCATCCAGGCCATTCATTCCATGTAGAATACAGGTCTGTATTTAGAAAACTAATTTGTACTCTCATGTTGAAAAATTACAGTCTGAAAGTCTCCTGGTTAGTGTGCTTTGTAGAAGCTGCTGGGCAAGGTTCCAGTCTGGTGACCTTTTGCTGGCAGCAATGGGTTTGCATCCTTTTGGCTTAGACAGCAACACCTAGAGCAGCTGCTTCAGAGGCTTCCTTACCTCCTGGCAGTCATCCCTTAGAAACCTTCAGGCTGTGGATAAGGGATCATAGACTATTCAGAAGGTGCAAGCCTGGTTTATGGCTGTGCAGTAGTCTCTCTGCAGTTCTGCTTCTGGTTCAGTTTTTGCTGTGGCAGCAGATGCTGTCTGACACATTTTCCTGCGCAGGATGCCTGGTATCCTGCATTTTCCTTACTCAGTGGCTTGTTTGTGTTATTTTTTGGGTGGATCAATGCATCTGTTGATGGGGCAGTGTTCGATGGACAATGTGCAGGAATAATCTGTTCGTTTATTTTAATGTGAGCTGGAGATTGTAATATCCCAAACCATGATATTACATAGTGCTTATGGTTCATTAAAACCCCGTTTCTGCCTCCCTTCTGAAATTGTGAGAAGTATTTTGTACAAAACCGGTGAGGGGTAGATGAAGCGCTCCTTCACTCTTTTCCACTCCATCCCTGGGCTTTGAGTTCTGGGAATATACGAAATGAAGATACTGTATGTAGTTGTAGCTGCCTGATGCTCTTTCCTGTGGTAACCTCTGCTGCAACCGGGCCAGGCATCAGAACCTGCTGGTTTGCCAGCTCAACTTGGAGTGCTTCAGGCTAAACTCGATTGTGAGGAGTCAGGTGAAACTTGGCTTTAAGGAGTTCTTCTGCTTGTAGTGTCCCTCCCAGATGTTCAGGGAGGCTGGCTACTCCCAGTTCTTTTTGGCCTTATGTCATCTGCCCTCCACTGAATACTTAATTCTGAGTTCTTCAAAGCCCTGGACTCATAGCAGGGTGTTTTCTGAGGTTTGCTAGCTCTAGGTCTCTGTTCTTCTGATTCTGGAACATGAAGCCCTGTTGAAGTTTTGCTACTGATACCTGCTGCTCACCTGAAGCCCACAGTTTCTCCGCCTCCTCTTCTCATTCTTGTGTGTGTTTGCCTGGACTGGAAGTGATGGTTTCCACAATTCACATCTCTTGTGCCTGGGGTGAGTGTTTGGTGAGCATATTTGCAGTCCTTAAACATTGACATGGACTCTGCACTTCCATCTGAGTCCTCACTGGAGCCATGGATGAGCGTGTGTCTCAGCCACTCAACACTGCACACTCTTTCAGGGATCCTTGGCAGAACGATGATGGCGCTGAATCATATTTTCAATTAAAACTCTATTTTGTTAACAGGTTCCTGGTGGCCAGGAAACGTAGAATGATTTGGGTTGGAAGGGACCTAAGAGATTATGCAGCATTCCTGGTCACTGTACTTGGAGCACTCCTTGTCAAATGCTGTGCTTTGCAGAGCATCAAAGCTCTGGTACCTGCAGTGCCTGGTCCCACAGGGATCCCTGTGCAACACACCGAGCTATGGTTTGGAAGACATCATGAAGACTATAATTTTCCAGTGATTCTAAGTTAGTCAGGGTGGTTGGTTTGAAAACCTCTTGAGGAACTACAAGAGCATTTTGCAGGACTATTAGCATGATAAAACAGCAAATGGGAGATCATGCTGATAAATGCCACATGTAATGATTATTTGAAAACAGTTTCTCACTGCCCACAACAAGCCATTTGGAGTCACTGGATTGTTATCTGAGCACATCAGTTAAATGTTCAGCTGTAGCCAGAAAAGGCAGATCTCACACTGGAAACAAAAATTGCTGGTATATATTCTTGTACACTAGATATACATGTTGTGCCTGCATCTTGGGTATCACATTCCAGCTGGTCACTCTCTTTCAGAAAGAGGAACATAGACCTGGAAATGATAGAGGAAAGTGGAATGGAATAAGGGGACTAAGGCACTGGGATAGCTTCTGTAGGAAGAGAGATTAAACAAGCAAAAGTAGATGATACTGGGAAAGAGCAAAGGTCTATAATACAGTGTTCAGCAGGGAGAAGTTGAGTAAGGAATGACCTTAATAAACTGCTATTTCTCACACTGCCGAGGAAGCGCATCCAGCAAAATAATTTATTAGACAGGAGGCTAAGGAAGTCCTTTTTCAACACAGTTGATTTGTAGAACATGTTGCTACGAGATGGCATGAAGACTGAAATACACACAGATTCCAAAAGGAACCAGACACCTCAATGGCAGAGATGTGTTTCAGTGTCTGTGAAACGTGATGGTCAGTGTGTGACCTCCAGCTCTAGGAGTTCCTGATTGGTGCAGGCTGGAAGAATGTGTCCTTAGGGGAGATCACTCTGATTGCACTTAGTGAAATCACTCTGTGATTTTTACATCAGTGCCACATTGTCAGGGATAGGGCACTAGACCAGAAGAATTCATGGTGTAACCCGCTGAGGTGGTTCTGGTTGCCAGAGTGTGCTGGAACAGTGGGATGAAAATGAACTGATTTGGTTTTGAGCACTTCTGCTCTCACAGCTCTCCTGCTGGAGTCACCCACAATTCACCACAGATTTTCTTAGCACTTTTATTAGCAAATCTGGACAGACTTTCAGGAGAAGGGGACTGGTGCAGGCATGGCCCATTGGCTGACTTGGTGTGCCAGGCACAGCTGTGGTTGTTGGGGGGTGTGCCAGCCCAGTGACCACTGCCCAGCCAGGCAGGTGACATGCTTGGCATTAGCTGTCCAGTCCAATCTTTGTTTCTTCTTGGCTTATGATTAAGATATGGTTTATGTCCTGATGGAACAAAGTATGGATTCTTAAAGCCTCTTATTCACATAACTGTGGGTGGTGTTGTTATCCATCCCAATGTCTTGTCCTACGGAAAGGGGAAAGAACAGGCTATTACAAATTCTATTGTGAATTTCTTTATCCTTTCCAAGTCTTATGTTGCAATTTCCTTCATAGTCTAAATAGCAAAATGTCTCCAGTCTCCCTCCACAGAGAACGGTGAAAGTTTGGAACTCCAAAGCCTTGAAAAGTCTATTTGCTGATAATGAAGTACTCATTTTAGGAGCATTAACAGAAGCCACTGTTATTTGCTGCTCATCCTGTTGAAAACTTACCAAATCAATGTTTCTGGGGTTTTGGTTTGGATTTTTTTTTTTTTTTCCTGGAAGCTGGCTGAGGCTGTAGCAAAAGCAAAAAGCAGTAATGGACATAGTATTTTTTTGTCTGCCATTCAGCTTGCTATGAGAGGATTTTTCACTGGTTAAGTCTGATCATCATATCACAGTGAGAGTTTGGGAACACTGGACTCAGAATCCAGTCATAATTTTACTTCTGCCTCTTTTCTTGAGCTCATGAACATTAGCATGTTTGTGCCTCTTTCAGTGGGATGGATAAAGAGTTTTAAAGCCAATTCCCTGCTCCCTACAGAGAAGAAAAAAAGTCTCCTGGCAGCCTCAAGCTGTTTTTAAATGAGACAAATGCCCATGGTGCCTGTCTGCCAGAGCCCCCAGCCCCTGCACCGAGTCCCTTTTTAGCACACTTCTCCATGCAGCTATATCTGGCTCCAGTTCCTTGCTTGGGGAACGTGACCTCATCGTTGTTTTGGTATTTCCAGTGATTCAGCCTGGTCCGGGGCAGGGAGGAGTCATTCCTGGTGCAGGCTGACAGGGTGTTTGTGCGTTTCTGGAATTCCAGAGCAGTGCAGCCTCAGCCCTTCCGCTGCTTTGACAGCTCGGCTGAGGCTGGGCTGGTGCACAGCATTCCTGCCTGGCAGATGGCCTGGGCACAGCTGGTAGAGGGATTGATGCTCCTGCTTTTGGGGGTAATGGGGATCCCTGTCTTTGCAGGGTACCTGCTGTGGTGAGGGTGAAGAAAGCTGCAAGCAGTAGCTTGTATGTCAAGGGAAGCCACAAGGAATCTCTGCTGTATGGGTGGGAAGAGAGTCCCACAGAATGCTCATTCCTGTTTACAGGCTGCCAGAATCCCATGACGACATTAACTTTGCAACATCAACAGCAGCTTGGTAAGTGTTACAGTCCTTGTTTTTCAGTGGGGGGAAACTGAGGCACCAAGCAGTGAAGTGGTTTGCTTGAGGTTTTACACCACTGAGCGGGAGGTCTCCCACATCCTTACATACCACAGTTGCTTGAGAAGTACAGGACCTCCTTGTTCTTCGTTGCTGGTTTCACCCAGAGGTCACTGGTGTGAGCTATATGCCTGCCTGGAACAGGGCTTATAGGCAGTGCCTGCTGTGCTATGAAGTGCCCTGAAACAGCTCCTTCCCAGCCTCTCCCTAAGGTCTTCCAAGGCTTGTTTAATGGGCAGTGGTTGAAACCTGCAAACATCTCCTCTGCTGCTGATTCTAGTTGAAGGCACAGGAAAAGATCCTGAACCCTTTGATACCTTGCTTCTTAACTGTGAGATGAGCTCAGTTGATTAGAACATGGCACTAATAATGCCAAGGTTGTGGATTTGACCCCTGAATAGGCCATTCACTTAAGGGTTGGACTTGATGATCCTTGTGTGTCCCTTCCAATTCAGAATAGTCTGTGATTCTGTGCCAGCCTAGTCCCTATCCCCCATGTTCCACATTTGGTGTAAATCCAGCTGCAGTACATCTTGAAGATTACCCTGAGATGGCAGGGAAAGAAGGATCCTGGCAGGAGATACTAAATACATTGAACTGGGGAGAGAGGCTGAGTTTCAAAGACATGGAGACCCAGAATCTGGGGAGAGGGCCTGGGCAACAGGGGTGGGTCCGAGCAGGTGAATGGAGCAATGCTCCAATCAGCCTTTCTCCCGGGTGTGGCGGGCTGCTGTGGCACTCTGCCCCAGAGAAAGTGTGGGGCTGGGGCTGTCCCAGCTGGGGTGCAGGATGGGAAGCTGCATGGCTTTGCGTTACTGCTAGCACGTACTGCATATTGAGCTTAGGATCTGGTGGAGAGTGCGGAACTGGGGGTCTCCCCTTGCTGGTGGTCACTTCACTCCATGGCTTCCCTTGGCAGGCAGCTGCCCTCCCACCCCCCGTCCGAGCAGGCAGGCAGTGGACCCATCCCGCATAGCCCTGCCACGCTCTCCCTGCTCTCTGTGCCTGCTGTAAATGGCTCTCTGTAACACGAGCTGCATTTCTGCCATAGCCCTCTCCTGTGCGCATCTGTATTTACACTGGGGCTTTCATTAGCAATCTGGCCCTCACCCTCGCTCCTCTCTCCTGCCCACACGCTCCCTGAGTGAGACCCTGGCACCGCTGTGCCTGACGGGGGGCAGGTGGCTGGCAGCAAGAGGAATTCCTCAGCCAGCTCCTGTCTGGAAGAAGTGCCTTGTCATCTTGCCTGTTGCCCGCCATCCTGCATAAACAGGGGAGCAACCGGCGGAGACTCCCCGCAGCACGGCTCGCTGATCCCTGAGCCGGCACGGGGACAAGCTGGTTTTGCTTTGGATTATCGCTGGCTCTTCATGCTGTGTTCCTCCTGTGGCTCTCATGCCAGTGCTGCTGCACTCGGCTTCCAGCTGCGGTGAGCTGTGCCCACGTCCTGGGGAGGTTGTGTCTGGCAAGGTAGGAGCTGATCCCTTCTGTTTGTTCTGCTAAAAGTAATGTGACCAGTCCTGTCCCTGCCATTACAGCATGTGTCAATTAGGGGGTTTATTTTGCATTGTTCTGTAGCTCTGATCGACAGCCAGTATGCTGCTCAGGCTGTAGCCTCTCTTGCAGGGAAAGAAGATGTATATATACATTTTATCTTTACCCACATACTGGAAAAATCAAACTTTGCATCCTTTTCTGCTTCAAGATGGATTCTTCTCTTCTCTGTCTTGCCTGTTCTCACGCAGCATCCTGTGGATGTTATCCAGGCCATGTCACCTGTTTCTCCAGGAGATGTGGAAGTAGAGAGCACTCTGATGTGTCTTGGAGACAGGGGCGGGAGGAGAAAATCACTGAAGACGAAAATCAAGGAAGTTCAATAGGCTCGGAAATGGCTTTAGAGAAGTTATTTTTAACACAGAAAATCAGTCAAGGGAAGAGCCTCCCTTCCTTGGATAGTCTTAAAAGGGTGGTTTGCTGTTAATTTTTTTTTCTCCTTTAGTGCTGTAGGGCACACTGTTTTGATATTGAAAGGCCTGAGGCTGCTACTGTCCCTAGGGATAAAGGACAGTCAGTCTTGTTAGTCTGGTGCCTCCTTTCCAGTGAACCTTGCTGACTTTTAGTGCTTCACCTGCCCCCACCACTGCACACCTTTGCTGCTGCCACATTGGGAAAAGAGGTGATGACCAAGAAACCCGATCCCTGCTGGATTTCCCTGCAGCAGCCAAGAAGAGATAAAATAGGAAGGCATCAGCATTTTCTGTGTTTAGGCACAACTGTTCCCTTTTTAGTCCACAGCAGCTGGGATGTGTACTCAGCCATCCATCTTCCCCGAGCCTAATGTACCTGGGCTTCCCTCCCATATGGACAAGAGTCTGTCTCCTCAGCAGGACAGACAGGGATACCAGGCCTCCTGCAGGTGATGGCTCACTTCTGAGGACTAGCCCAAACAGCAAACCATGTTTTAGGGCCTCGCTAATATCCCTGTGAGGAGGATAAAGGGGTGCTTTAGCTTTCCCCAGCATATCCTGCGGTTCTGCCAGTGGGTGTATAAATAGTGCCCACAGTGTACTATTTTGGTGACAAGCTCTTCCCAGGATTCATCCAAAGAGTTATGTGAGCAAGCGTTAAAAATAACACCAAGCCCTGCCCAAGTGCTGGCATCATTTCAGCCAAAGTATTGGGAATCTTCCATAGAGAGCAGCGTTGGACCCTTGGCGGGGGGCAGCAGGAGGGGGCCCAGAACAGCTTCCCATATTTTTCTCCTCTTGCTGTCGTGCTGACCACAGAGGTCTGTGACCCTCAGCTTCAGCAGATGTGTTGGTCACCAAGAAGGTGTGAGACTTTCACTTCTAATTAGGTTATTTGCCACTGGGCTTTCCCTGTGTGCTCTGAGTATTATCACTGGGTCTAATAAGAAGTACAGGAAATTTAATCTAGCTTCAATCTAGCCTGCTGCCAGGTCCCTGCTGGTGGCCAGAGCTTGCTGCCTCATTAGAAAGTCTTGGGCTGTAGAATGGCATATGGAGGCATTCTGGTTCTGGGTTAGGTTTATCCTGAGGACTGGTAGCTGAAGATTAGTTTAACTGTGGAAAGGATATTAAATCTGTGTGTTGTATTATGGCTATAGCTCTGGACATTCTTGCCATCCATATAAACATGAACGTTATCCCAAAATTCTGCCCTTTTTATGGTGTAGTTGGTGTCTATAACTGACAGCTGGACTACACAGCACAGATATGTGGGGAGCCACACTCCTTGAGCTGTGCAGCCAGTGCAGGGTGCACCATCCCACTGCAGAGCTGGAGCTGTGGTTTGTTCCCCTCAGGCTGGGTTTTTCTTGTTGTTGGTCAGGTTCTATGCTGGTTATGCAAGTCAGCTACTATCATGGCGCAGCAGCATCATGCTCTGTGCTGGAAAGCAGGAGACCTCACTGGAAGGCAGCAGACCTCACTGAGTCCTTGTGCTCAGTGTGTGAAGCCCAGAGCTCACAAAAAGGCTTTCTGAGGGGTTCATGCTCCAAGAAACCCTGTCTGGAGAAAAAGCTGATCTCTCTTGCAGATGGGTAATGTGGCTCCACTCTGGCCTGGTGTCATATGGGATGTAGAAGCCCCTGTGGGAGTAGAGCACCCATTGCTTAGTTACACAGCTTAATACAGGAAGCCTCACACACAGGAGAAGAGAAAGACGTGAGATGTCCTCTGGGTGCAAACGCAGGGGCAAAGCTGGGGCTTATCTGTTTGCTCTGAGTTGACAGCAGCAGTATCATGGACAGAGATGCATCTCTTTCAGATGCTAGAATTCAGGATGACAGCATCAATCCCCCTTTTTAGCTCCTTAGCCCCCATGTTTGCATCCCCAGGTACATCAGTTCCAGTTTCTGGCTTTGTAGAGGAAGGGCTAAATGGTTACAGCTGGACTGGATGATCTTAGAGATCTTTTCCAATTTGAATGATTCTGTGATTCTGTACTCTTTGAGCACTTTCAGAAGGGCTGCATTTATTTTAAGCTGAAAGAGAAGGTTGCTGTGAGAGCAGCTGGCGTGCGAAAATTGCTAAAAAGGTTACAAGTGCTGTTGGACACTCTATGCTTCACCTCCTCTGATATGGGTTTACTAATTCTGGCAGATGTTCCCAGGGATGGAGAGCAGGTCTTGTTTGAACATCGTGACCAAGGGTTTTCTCTGGCTGTCGCTCTGAGAACAAGTGAGAGAGCAGAGCAGATGCTTGGCTTCTGGCTTGGACTGTTGTATCTCCAGTGCTCCATCCCTCTCACCCTCTCACCTTTTAGCTGGTCTTCTCTTCTCCAGGCTGTGTGTTGAGAGCCACAGGCTGGGTGTGTGCACAGGATGGAGTGCTTTCTTAAGTGTATATTCAAAGCACAGACTTCAGAATTGTCTGGACATGGAAGTACGTCACAGAGATGAAAAGCATGTTTCTGTTTCTCCAGGAACGTGCTCTGGGCAGTCCTTCATCAGGCGCTTCCTGCTCCTCAGTTATTCTGTTCCTTCCTGCTCCTCTCCCATTTCCAGCCAACAAAGAGCTCTCTGAGTCACCACTGTGGCTGCTTATTATTAGGCCTCAGCCAAGGTTCTGTGTATCATCATATATTACAGAGCACCTAAGGGCTCTTTTAGGGCTCCTTCCACCCTGGCATGCTCTTGTTCCTCTGACTGGAATGTGTCTGGAGTGTGCGGGGACATCTTCTATGTTGTCCTTAAGCATCTCTTTGCTGGATGTTTCTTGATAGTTTTCTAATAGTTCTTCTATCTAGAATAGCCTTCTAGACTATTCTCTGATAGTCTGTGCGGTGCCAGAGCCACACACCAGAGATTCCAGGAGTTCCTCAAGTGCCGAGATGTCTCCATGGGGAACTTGTAGAGCAGTCTGCCCCAGCTCTTTCATCTGCCTCACAGGAGGCTGAGCCCTATTTCAGCCTGCCCGACACAATCCAAGCTTGGCATGTTTGTCAGCCATCTCCTGTGACCTGCTTTGCCTTTGTGGCCTGCTTCACCACTGCTGCCTGGGCTTTGCCTCTGCCAGCTTTTATTTTCTATTTTAAAGAACAGGACAGGATTTCCTCCCACACACAGATCCCCTTTATCCCTATAGCAGTTCCTTCACTGAGGGTTGTTCTCCAACCTGAGCGAAATCGCTGCCCACAGCCAACGAATTTCCCATTTCTGGCTCTCTGTGCCTGTCTGCATGTGGGATGGCTGCCTGTAGTTTGAACGTGACTTTTGGAGGAAGTAGACCTTGCACAACTTGCACAGCAGCTGGGAGCTGCGAGTTAAGACTCTTTGTGTTAATTAAATGTACACCGATAAGCACACACAGCCACAAGGTTGCTTAATCATGGGCTGACCTGACATGGAGACCTTGAATACAGCTGACTGATGATCCATGACAGCTTGCTCTGGTAGATAGGAAGATGTTAATAATAACCAGAGAGAAATTTAGAAGGGTTTTCAGCTGTGACCAAGGATCGTCTCCAACAAGACTGAATTCTTGAGGAAAAGGTCTCTTCACTGTGGTGGATGAAAGGACGATGAATCCACTGGCTGAGAGCTCACACTAAGCATATTTTGCTTAGGCAAAGAATACATCTGGAGTATGTTTTTAACAGCCAGGTGGATTAGCAGCCAGATCAGCTGGCACAGGATGCTTTTCTACTCTCACCTGCACCTGTGCATTTGCTGTGTCTTTCCAGGAGCATGTTTGTGTTTCTCCAGCTATTCTGCCTCACAGAATAAATTGCTCTCATCTTTTAATCCCGCATTAGAGGCTTCCTGCTTCTCTGAGTCAAACAGAAGGCACACGACAATAAGACCTCCAAAAGCCATGTAATAATCATGTGTCCCTGAGCAGACACAGTGGGCTTGGTCTATGCCATTCCTTAGGTTTCTTTATTTAATCTCTGGAAGCTCTCACTCATAGGGACTTACCTGCTGCATCCTTCATTTTAGCAATCCAATCCTTTCCTTCTCTTGATATTTTCTAATGCCATGAGTTGACCAAGACTGTAACATGGGCATTTGTTTGGCAGCAAAGTTGGAAAAATACATTGTTTCCAATTTTTAACAGTAAAGGCCTGTGAAGATTAACAGGGGTGCATGTCTCTAAGTAAGTAAAGAGCTTCTGGGATATACAATACCATGGAAGATTTTAAGAAAACCAATTTACCTGCTGACTGTTATACTTTCTTGGTGGAATAGTGAATGGTTAGTTTTATCTGTTACACCTGATGTCTAACCTCAACCCCCCTGTGTGGCCCTCAGGGATCCTCTTCTTGTTGTTGAGGATGTGAAGAGCAGCTCGTCCACTTGCTTTTGGCAGCAGCCTTTTATACATTTTGGAACTGCTTTAATGCACCCCCTGGTTTTCCCCTGAGAGCTAACCCACTTGCTTTGCAGTTTACTTCTTTCTTTTTTTGGTGTTGTCTTCAAGTTCTCACCAGTTTGTCCATTTAGGGTATGTCCATGAGCTGTGTGCCAGTGTGGGCAGAGGGGAAGGATGACTCCAAGTCCTGCACATGCAAGACGTGCCTGTTCATACAGCCCTACATATTGTTTGCCTGCTTCAAAGCAAAATGCCACTATTGCTCAAGCTCTGCCTGTGATCTGCAGTAACCACAGATCCCTTCTGAATGAGCAGGTCATGCACAATGATTAAGGGTGGGGATGTGCAGTCTGTGCTGTGTGAGGCGTTATGGTAATGGCTATAATTTATGTCTATTTGCTGTTTGTGTACAGGCCTGATCCCTTCAGCTAACAGTACTGTGGACAACACAGGCGAAGAGTAAAAGACAGCTGCTCCATCTGAGAGCCAGCAGGTTAATGTACAAGTGGTGGACAGGGTCTCGAGACGTTTTCAGTGGTCCTGTTCCTCTCCCCTTTGCAGCTTTTCCAAGTGCCTGCTGGGATGTAGGTGCTCAGGAGCCCAGGCAGTCTCTTGTGTAGCACTGGAGCCCTGCGTCTGCCAATATTGTGCTGTTATGTGGCTGCTGGTAGGTGGGGATGGAGTGAAGCTTCAAGTGTCTTAATCACAGAGTGCTTTGCAATTTGCTCTGTTTGCCCCTAAAACATAGCCAGCTGGGGCAGGTAACAGTGCAGAGCAGCATTGCGTGTCCAGTTTGGGTGGTAACTGGAGCAGCTTACAGGGAAAATCAGTATAAACAACCATAACTGATACCACGTGTCTCTAATAAATCAGCTCGTGGTTATGTACTCCCTGGGCTTCGTTGCAAAGTGGAGTGGGAATGTTTGGGAGCTGGGAGGTCTGTTGGGAACTTGCTGTTCTTTGTGGCGAGTTCACATATATCTCTTGACTTTTGCTGTTGTTCAGAACAGAGATGGCAGGGAATGACTTTGGCACATGTAGGGTGATGTTAATGTGGGTCTTCTGTGTGAATCATAGGATCATAGAATGGTTTGGGTTGGAAGGGACCTTGCAAAGATCATTTAGTTCCAACCTCCCTGCCCTGGGCAGGGAAATCCAGAACAGCTTTCATACTTACTGTTGCCTTAGAAAACTGAAATGTTTATGACTCAGTCTTTGAGCAAGAGGGCAGGAGGGTTTTTTTCCATTCTTGGATGTTGCTTGTGTGTCCAGCAGTGATTTTTTCTTCTCCTCTGCTTGCCCTTTCCCCGCTTCATCCCTTCCATTGCAGTCCCTGTGAGCTGAGCCTCGTGTGCAGTGCAGTCACCCTCCCATTGAGTCAGCCCGGCTATGCCCCTGGAATGGGAAGGGAATGTCACTTTGCTGCACATCATGGGAACCATAAGCAGTCGCCATCCTCGAGCAGTGCGTGCTGTGCACACAGTGAACCATTTCAGGGCTGCAGATTCAGCTCAGCCCTGCAGCTTTTCATCTGCTTAGTTGGAAGTACATAATTTTTATTTGAGGTCAGAATGCAGCAGTGCTGTGGGTGCCAAGTTCACCAGCTCCATTGTATTATGTTATGTGGCAACTTAAGGCTTTCCTCATGGCAGCAGGGAACTATTAAGTTATTGTGAAACTAGTTATTTAGGTAAATGGTGCTTTAGGGGCAGCACTGATCCTGTTTTGAAAACTAATTTTAATAGGAGTGAAGCCAGTAACACCTTAATATCCACTGTTACCATGGCTGCTCAGAGTGATTTTTTGCCAGTTCAAAAGGCTTTTTTTATTTTTTATTTTAAAATAATGCCCTTTCTGCTTCTTTTGCCAATGCTTTGACTGGTGAGAGTTTATATTCCCAGTCAGTGTAGGATCAATATCTGAATGAGTGCTTGAAGAAACAGTTTTGGTCTTAGAGCTGAACTCCTACTTAAAACAGCCGGGGACCTCAGGCTAGATCAGTTATGTCCAGGCTTTGCTTTAATTCAAGATTTTCTGTGCAGCTTTATGAGTCTGGTTTATCAGGTAGAAGCTGAGCCTTCAGACCAGATTCAGGAGCTGCTCTGCTGTTTATGTTCTGATTTCCCTCTGCCTAGAAACATTCAGCTATTTTTTTTGTGCTCTTGCTTGGGCAATACTAAGTATTAGGAGTAGAAGATGGGCACTAAGAGTTGGGTTGTAGGGTCATTTCTCCCTTTCCCACAGAATTCCAAGTGATTCACATCTCCCTGTTACTTCAGTCTTCTTTGGGGTACAAACATACTGGAATCCTGGGCTGGAAAGGGCTGGAGACAGACAGCTGGTTGTGGGTGGGGTTTGGTTTTCCCATAGATACCTCAGTAGTGTGGAGGTATGTGGAACTGAGCCCAGCCCTGTGCGGAGCCGTGCCAGCACTAGCCGTATCTGGGAGTTGTGACTTTTTATGGAGCTTGTGAGGGCCTCTTTTCCTGGGCAGTGAAGCGTCAATTGCCAGCACTAGTAAGGATTTGACCTTAGTACTGGAAGTTGGGAATTCAGATCGTGATTGGGGTGGAGGAACCGCCTTGCCCAATATGATTTTTCTAGAAGTGGCTGCAGGTGGTTGGCAAAGAGGGGGAGCAGGACACACAAGTATCCTATCCTGTCTTTTTTTTCCAGGAGATTTGCTAGTATTTTGGTTTTTTAATAACCTGAAATGATTCTCTCAAGTGCTTGTCCTGCCTCCCCTTTAATCCATGTGTAATTCTTCCATTCATAGTGCCCTTAGAGAGCTAAGAGGCAATAAGCAGACTAGAGGAAGATAACAGAAATGTTGAAAGAGGAACTACTGCTCTGAAGGGAAGTCGTTAGTGGAGATCAGCCTCAAAATGGAAGCTATTCAATACATGAAATAATGGTCTATGCACTAAAAAGTGAGACTTCAGTAGTGATATTTCCTAAAGACACAAAGCTAAGGAAGCATCATTAGGGGCTGTTCAGTGTTATTCAGCATGAAAAGCTGGGATTATTCCTTAAGGAACAATACAAATGGGAACTGGATAGTTCAAAATTGCATGGTTATATGTCTGAGGAGTGAGCAAAAACTTCAGCTCCATCTGGGAGCTCACTGAGGGAAAGTGACAATGATGGGGGAAAACTCAGGGTCTCAGAGTGGTGTACAAGATAACTGTGAGCATCTAACGTGATGTAGCCCTGGAAAAGATACAGGTCATCCAGTGTGACACACTGGACAAACCATTTCTAGCAGAGATGAGGAAATTTTAGCGTATTAAGGCATGGGAGACCTTGCTTGGAAGACTGTGAACATTTCCAGTCACTCTCTGAAGGCTGTGTGCAAACTGGGTCGAGTCCAGAGAAGGGTATGATCAAAGAAATGGAAAGCTTACCTAATGTGAAGTGATTAGAGAACTCAGATGATATAACTTTAAACACAGTCTGGATAAATGCTGACGTTAAAGCTCATTTTTGGAACATGAGTGAATAGGGGTGAGCTGTGCCTGGATAAAGATAAGCTGGAAATTCAGAGGATGTTCTTAAACATCAGAGGACTGAACTTGGGGAATTAATTCTGTTAGAAGACAGTTAGCAAGCAGCAAGAAATGTCCAACTTTTTTTAAAAAACAGCAACAACTTTCTCTTTTGAAGCCATTTTCTCATTTGGAGGTGTGGCTCCTTGGGTTACTAGCCCTGAAGAATCAGTACTGCTGTTGTGGGCAGTGGGCAGGGCTCACTGGGACACAGGGTCATCATGGTGGGCTGGTGAATTCTGATGTTGAGGATTTGTCTTTGACCGGAAAAACCTCACAGACTCCTGTGCCTCTGTCCTCAGTTCCCCTTGGAAAGCAGGCTCAGTGTGGATCGGTTAGTGATCCCCCAGGGAAATGTGAGGGCTAAGGGCAGGCATTTCCACTGTGCTAACATATGTTTTTATCAGTCTGCTTGGATTTTTGACCCCTTGTTCAAAACCTCCTGTATCTGTTCCCACTGAACAGAAAAGATGCCAAGCACATGTCGGTAATGATCAGCCCGTATTGATCTCTGTGTGTCAGAGAGATGTTGTTTGACCTTGAAGCACAGGATTTGAAGGAATGGGGAATTATTTTTGTTTTCTTTTATGAGGATTTTTATAAAGTTTCATAATCTTCTTTCCTGTTGGCTCCTGTTTTCTGGTTCCCTCTTGCTCCAGTTGAGCAGAGCCGTGCTCTTAGTTCAACTCTGACCAACATCCCTCTGTCTGGCATTTCCCAAACTGCTTGGATGATGTTGGTGCCAGGTGGGGTTGCCATGAGATATAGGTTTCTGCCACAAACAATGGGCAAGCAAGGTGGGAAGACACTGAGCTGCTGTCACCTTGCTCTTGAGTGGTCCAGCACATGGGAAAGAGTGAAGATGTCCCTGTGGCCATGCTACAAATGTGGCCAGAATGTGTATCCTGAGCATGTTCCTGCTGTTGCACCTGCAGATAGCAAGGCACAGGTTTTCTGCTCTGACGGAGAGCTTGCTGTTGCTTGTGCCACCTTCTGTTTGTTTGAGAGGCATGGACACAGTGAAGGTAGTGAGGGCTTGGTCAAATAACCACCCTTTAGGAGGAGGTGGCAGACAGCTCCCTTTGCTGAGGTACAGCTGTGAGCTGGAGGCAGCAGCTGGGGCTGCGTGGCAGTTTTGAGGGTGGTCAGGTTGTGCCCCACACCTGATGGTGAGGGATGATTAGAGACCTGTCCTAGCACAGTGCTTGATGTCGGAGCCACAGCCCAGACAGCTGACTGGAATCTAGGGCTGAGCTGTTTCTAGTTCATGCATCACTGGAGCAGCTCTGCAGCAAATAGGTGGGAGGCTGGGTCAGCTGGTGGGTGATTTTGCTGCACAATTACGGCAAAAGTGGAATGGGTTCTTCTTGTGTGTGGGTGTGTGCTGACCTTAGCAGCCAATTCCTGCGTGGTATATGAAGGAGGAAGCCCAAGCCCAAGACCAAAATGTGTTGGGCTTTCTAACACCAGTTGATCTATTTGTGTCCTAGTTGTTGTCAGCAAGAACTCCAGGTGCATATACAGCTCATGTCCAGTGTGAGTGCAGCACCTGTGGCTCCCCCAAAGTGGTAAGCTTTGCTGCAGCCCAGGACTGGGAGCAGGATGTGCCTCCTTACTGGATTTCACAGGTGGGAGATTGTGTCGTGCATTCGGTTCTGACAGCCCTGGAACAGGGGGTAAGGAGGCGAGGTGGCAAAAATCCTGCCTGACACTTGGGATGCTTGTGGATAGTGAGACTGACATTGCTTGATAAGGAATTTTCTCCTGCCAAGCTACCTACACCGCAGAGTGCTGGAGTCTGTGGGAAGCACCTATCCCTACTTGCCCAGGTGAAGCAAGATGGGAACCCCTGTTACTGTAGGGGCAGACATGTCTTGACAACTCTATCTCTCTTACCTTCCTTCTCCGAGGAGTACAGTCAGCAGCCTATAGTATCCCTGTTTCCTCCTTGCATGACACTGTGGAGTCAGCCATGCTCTCCTTCTTGCACTGACTCATCTCTGTGATCAAAGAGAAGTCATCTCCTAGAAGACAGTCTGCAGGAAAGAGCTTTGTTCTTCCTTATTAGCGCCTGAGATCTCCTGCTGCCTGCAAAGCTTTGGGACAGGCCATCAGTTCCTAGCGCTGTTGCTGAGTGAGGCAGATCGGGGAGGGAGATGCCGCAAAGGGGTATGTGCTGCAGAGGGTCAAGGCCACGTGGGTTTGAGATCTGGGGAACATGCAGAACGCGTTTTGGGGAGGAGGGTACAGGCGTTTATGTTGGGAACAGACATGTAAATAGGAGTGTTTCTTAGGGAGGCCCTTGTCTGCTGCATTGCTGTGTCTGGTTTTAAAGAACATACCCCCCGACTCCATCTGCTCTGGTGTGTGTGTGTCTGCTACACCAGACAGGCATTGCTGTCAGTGAATTGGTTAATGCCAGCGTCCTGTGGCAGGGATGAAGGCAAGCACTCAGCCTGCCAGCATTTGTACCTCCTGGCGTCAGCATTGGCAATGCTTGTGGAGGACTGGGGAGGGCACCGAAATAGTTTCCATTCTCCTCTCTGCTGTGGGAACGAGTCTCCTGGGTAACAAATGCTCCTTGTTCTGCACAGAGCTCCACAGCTGAAACTCTCCGTCTCTTTCCTCTCTACTGCTCCCCGACTGTCCCAGCTCAAGGGGCCGGAGGTGTCTGCTTCAGCCTGCCTTAATTAACACTGACAGTACAATGGGACTGGCCATACGGGGGTCCTGGGGCTGCAAGTTAATGGGAGCACAGTAAATAGTCTCGTTTACTGCAGCTTGGTTGGAGCAGAGCCTGCCAGGACTGGCTTTCTGCTTGCTGTAATGGCCAGGCATGGAGGTAGGTCCCTCGCTCCTGAATCCTTCCGGGGGCTTGTCCCTGCCTCTTGAACAGGACCAGCTGGTGGTGTGGGTCCCGAGCATCCCAGGAAAGGCAGGCAGTGGGCTGTGGAGCATACAGGCAGATACACTGACTTCTCGGGAAGGACCTGACCTGCGGAGCCTGACCTCTGGGACTGGTTGAGGGATCATTCACCGTGGTTTGGAGGTGAGTAGCAGAGCTGCATCTGTGATGCTGGCTCCAGTGCATTGCAAACAGTCTGCACAGCCCACAGCCCAAGGCCCTTTCTCTTTTCCCAGTGGAATGGTCTCTTTGCACTGCAGGGGGTCCTGGGCTGCTTTTGAAGCCCTTGGTAGGAACCACCCTGAGCCCCATGGTTTTCAGTCAGAAATTTGATTTAAATGTTACTTGAAGAGATAGTTTAAAAGTTTGTGGTGTTTTTGGTTCTGAGATAATTGGCAGCCATTTCCAGTAATAAGTCTAACATTCTTCTGTCATAGCTTTTTATGTTGACCTCTTCAGAGGCAGCAGCTTCTGTAAAGTGTTATATTGTCTGGGTTGTTGTATTTGTGTTACTTGTTTGCTGCTTTGGGTACGTCATGGCATAAGGTAGAAAGTACTCAGCCATGTGGCAGTTCTTAATTTCTTTGAATTTTGTGTCCCTGTGACAATTTTACCCCTTCTCTGCCCCGCTCTGACCTGCCCACTTCCTGTGGAGCCTTAGTTTAGGAGGAGAGTTTTGGTTTGGGCTCACAGGTTTTGCTTTTTCCAGTGTGGATTCTGCAATTTCTGAGCTCTGCTTGGCTCTGCACAGGGCTGTAGGCACAGGGCTGGATGAGAAAGGGAAATATGAGTGGTCCCTCCAGGATGGATGCTGCTCCAGGCCTAGAAACACTTCCCTGGCACAGCACAGGCCACAACACAGCTGAGTTTCTGGGGTGTGTGGTTATGCCCCAGCAGTAGAAAAGCAAATGTAGCCACATTTGTCCCTTGCACAGCTACCTGTGCCCTGTCAGGAGCTGCACTACTCTGCCTGTGGAGCAACTTTCATCACCACTTCTCACCAGCTGCCTCTGGTGAAAAGGGGTGTGGAAAAATCCTTCCAGATGGCAAGAGAGCCTGAGCTTTGCAGGTGGTGACCCCATTTCAGGTAGGAAGATCTGCTGTGGGTTGCGTTGCTGAGATGCTGGGATCTAGCCCAGGTCATGGGCCACACTTTAATCACAAACTGCAGCTAAGAGTTGGTAGGATCTTGATTTGAGGTCCCCTGTAAGAGCAGAGACTGCAGACATCCTGCCCCTGCCAGGTGGGTTTGGCGCTTTGGGAAGTGTTGGTGGTTGCATCTTGCTCTGGAGGTGGCTGCATTTCAGGGATGCTGCACAGATACTGTTGATGATACTGTCTAGGACAAGGCACTACAGAAATTTAAAGAAGCTTCAGGAAGCTTCTTGCAGTCTTTCCACCCTCCTCCTCCTATGCATTGCTTTGCAGACTGCCATTTTATCTCCAGGAGTTCTAGCTGCCATTATCAACAGTAGTAACATTCCCGTCCCTTTTGCTTTCCTTTGCAAAGGTGGGGTAAGACATCAGGCAGCCTGCAAGGACACAGCATCCGAAATCCAGTCTCATCACAGAATAAGATGCTGCAGCTCTGTTTTCTGGCACAGGCTTCAAGCTTTTTATTTCTCCTCACGCTGCCTTCCTTATTTCCCAGTTCCTGTAAGAATCAATCCTCCATCATCCCCTCCTTTTCTGCTCCCTCCCATCCCCTGCCTTGTCTGAGGTTCCACAGGGACTGACTGCGAGCTGGAGCGGTGGTGCTGTGGGCATGCTTGCTCCTTCACACGCAGCAACGTCACAGCAGCAGCAGCAGCAGCAAGAGCATCGGAGATGTGATTGCGCAGACCCTCTGCATTGCCAGGGATGCAGCTGTGAAGGAAAAAAAAAAAATCGGAAAAAAAATTGACTCTGTGTTTCTCACAGCATCCTGGTGAGAGAGCACGGAGCCTTCTGGAATCTGAGCGCTCAGGAGTGCCAGAGCAGAGTGTGTTTGCTGACAGGAGACGAGGAACGAAGGATCTGTGGAAAGGTGAGATGGACAAATTATCGGGGCGGGTGTCAGTTGTGCTGTTGGTTTTCAGGCCGCTCGTTGTCCTGCACGGTGGCCGGTTTGTTTTTGTGGAGGATGCCAGCTAGCCGATGAAGCTTAAGGATTTTAGGGTTGCTTTGTCTCCTCAGAGACTGCATTGCTTTGGAGCTGGCCGTGGCTGTCATGGATGTGAGCGAGCGAGGAGGCTGTGGCTGCTGCGCAGAATGCGTGTTTGTCCATTGTAGCTGTGAAATAGCGGTTGTCGTGTCCGGGGCTGGCTGTGCAGAGGCGAGTCGTGCTTCGCCCCGGCAGTGCCTCCGCACAGCTCTCCATTGTGCCTGCCATGACAGCCGAGCCCACACGGATTGTTGTGGTCCCGCCAGCTACCATGCTCTCCGTGCATCCCTGGCGGTGATGCTGCTGTGCAGCTCAAAAGCTGTTTTGACAGACAGCGCTTCCATGAAAAGCCAGAGACAAAGGGCTCAGACAGAGGAAAGGTTGCTGTCACTGTGGCTTTTGGCTTTTTTTTTTTTTTTTTTGGCTTTTTTTTTCTTTCCTTCATTTTCCCTGCTAAATACTGGTAAATCATTTGTTCAAAAGGCATTAGGGTAAATATCATGGCATGTAAAACCCTGTCCTTCTATTAAGCGATACACGGGCTCTGTGCAAGCTGGAGTCCTTTGTGTTGCCAGGGTGTGTCTGTGCTGGCTGTGTAAATGGATGCTTTCTCTCTGCCTCTTTTCACAGATCAGATGAGAAAGGTTATCTAGGAATGGAGGAATTACTGCTTTTAATTACTGAAATGAGGGGTCCAGGCTGGGTACCAGTTACCAGAGCTTAATTACATGGTCTTGTTATAGCCAAATCCCTCTTTTCCCTCCCCGCCTTCCTTCTTCTTCCTCCCTCCCCCACCCTCTGCACAAATCCTTCCATTAAATTGCCTCTGCAAATAGGAGAAGGGCTTGAACAAAGAGAAGGATGTATGTGGAATAGGGATATAGATGCTGGAGGGGCAATGTTCAGCATGACAGTGAGAACAATAAAGCAAAGGTATAAAAGGATGAGATTTTGTTATATGTGTTAAAGTGACGTGGCTGTAGGGGAATGTGCAAATGGGAATGTCATAACAAAAGGAGATAATCGAATAACAGATTCAGTCTTTCGGAGTTATGAAAAGTGCTGAGTGTGTGGGGTTGCAATTGCAGGATTTTGGGTGGATGTGCAGTAAATGGGAGTCACAGAGGAGCTTGTCGTACAAGGCATGGATTGATGGGTGTCATAAAGGTGTACTAGAGTGCAAGGGAAGTAGAGGTCTGCATTTTTATCTCCACACACCTGCAGCCTTTTATACCAGTGTTGCTGAAGAGTGAGCTTGGCAGGTCTTACCTACTCACAAAGATTTTCTCCCATTTGCTGGTGACCCAAGAATAATTCAGACAAAGCTTTTTAGGCCTATAAAGAGCAACAGGATGGTAGGAAAATGTAGATAAAATGATGAATAATTGGCAGAGCTGTAGAGGAATCGTGGAAGGATGAGGCAGATGAGAGGCATTGCTGGGCTGGGGAAGCAGGAGGTTTGGGTCAGAGACCAGTGGGAGAGCGCACAGAGGGGAAATTCAGGGTTGTCATTGTTAGGGAATGCAAATGTGTTGTTTCTGTTGTCATTCCCCAGCCTCTCACTGTGTTCCCCGAGACGTTCAGTGCTGTGTGCAGCCCTGCGGGCTTTGTGGGGGTGGGGGTGATCCTCAGCACAGCCTTTTCTGCAGTAGTTCTCCAGAGGAACCATTTTGCTGCTGCAGGTTCTCATTTGGTTGCTCCCTCTCCATCCCTATGGAGTGACAAGGCTCCACAGCCTTTTTACCTGGTGATGAAGGCAAACCCAGAGTTTCAGTGCAGGGTGCCAGGTGAGAAGGAGAGGGCTTGCAGCAAAATCTCAAAGCGGCATGTTGCCTTCTTGCAGATCAATGACAATGTCCTGGAAGCACCATAAGGCTTCCCGAACTGCAGCTGCTTCTCACCCCTGTCTTGCTCTTGGATGTGAGAAAACCTCTCTGTGTCTCCCAGAATCCGTCCCTTTCAGGCTGATGGGAGCAGGTAGTGGGATGTCTCCTGCAGGTGTGCACCAGACTGGGTTTGTGGTGCTGCTGCAGAGCAGGTTCCTATGGGAGATTGGTGGTGGGTTGCAACAGCATGGCTGTGTGCAGCACATCATGGGCAGGACGACAGGGTGTGCAACAGAATGTACAGGACACACATACCTGTATCAGCATGTGGAAGAAAACTCAATAAATAAATATATATATATGTATACAGAGAAACTGTATATATGGTTTGTGTGTACAATGCTTGCCTAAAGGAATAAAAAGAAGGTAATGCAGCCTCCTTTTCTGTGTGGGGTGGGAATGTCCCCAGGGTGTACAGGCTGTGCCTGGCTGGTTGGTACCACTCTTACAAGAACATCTGTTAAACAGTGAGAGTGCACAGATAATCTCTGCCTTGAGACACTTGCAAGATGGGCAAAAGGTTCTGGTGACTGGAGCTGACTGAAATCATCCACAGGAGTGTGTCTTCCTCACTGCATCGATGCAGATGATGGAAATAAAGTGCTGCTGGGTACGAGGACCCTGGACCTGCACTGCAGAAAGTGCAGGTGGCCCAGGAGAATATGCTGTCAACTCAGGAATGGCCTGCCCACAGCTCCGTTGCTGCCTGTCGGGTGTCTGAGGCTGTGAGAGCAAACAAAGAAAAAATTTTTAGTCCCAGACATCTTATTTTTCTTCCAGTCTGATGTTCCTGGTGAGCCAAGATCTCACTCTGATGTGGTTCCTGATACCCAGGCAATACTCTGCCTTTTGAAACCCCTTGTTGTGCTTTGCCCCCTTTTTAATTTATTTCCCTGTCTTATTTTTCTTTTCTAGTGTTTTCTGAAAGACTTACGTAATAGTAGGGGCAGGTTGATACATCTAACATGGGTCACTTTCTCTGCCCTTGCAGAACAGCTACAGACTTTTACCTTTAATATTTGTCAGCCATATGGTTTCACATTCTTCCTCTCTTTTCTAATGGGTATTTTTATCAATAGTGCAGTTGCCAGCTGCGATCAACCAGCTATTCTTTCATTGTTCTGGGATCAAGAATATCTTGTCCTTCTAACTTGAGTGCTTTCATCTTCTTGAATTTGTTTCCACTCAAAAGCTCATTTCCTTTCCTGCACCTTCTTCCCCCTGTGTTATCTAACCTGTCATTGCTGCAGCTCCAATATTCGTCTTGCCAAAACAGCACTGAAGATGCTGGGGTTTTTTACCTTTAATATCCTTCTTGGTGTGATTACTCATTCAGGTTGGTCAGGAGCCTTTCTCGTCTAATCTCTCCATCTTTCTTGGTGAATCCAGATTTTTTTTTAATTTTTATTTTTACTTACATTCAAAGTATTTTCTGCAGTACTTCGCCAAGCTCTTTGTTCTTGTTGGCATTATAACTGTTTACCCTGACACACCAGAGATCTGCTCTTTAAAAATTAAAAAGGTTTCATTACAGCTCTGTTTGCTTTTTACTGTTCTGTTTAATATAAACTGGGTCAGCTTGAGATATTCAATCCAAAGCCACTTCTATATCGTGAGTGCTGGGTAAAAACTCATCTCAGTAGGCACAGTTCTGCTATTTGAACCCAAAAAAAGTAAATCCAAAGTAAGAGATATGGAGAGCTCTGCAGGTGGTTGAGAGACGGAAGATTGGAGGTGGAGGTACCTCCCTGTCAGCTGTGGAATCAAGGCCCATACTGGACAAGATTTTGTCCTCATGCTTGTGGAAACCATTGAAATTTGACCGGTAGTGGAAAACCTCACTTTTTTTGTGTCCTACCTCTGCTGCCTCATGGGGAGTGTTCTGATGAGGATAAAATGCTTCTGGCTGTCCAGTCCATAAGCCCAAAAGAACCAGAAGCCCACCAACCCATTCCAGCTGCGCGAGAGGCTAGGATAAGGCTTGAGGAAGCTGAGGGAGCTTGGCTGTTAGGGGGTGAAATCCATGACAGCTGTATTGGTAACAAGCCTTAGCAGAGGTTTGCCGTGTTACCTGCCAAGCAGGTTCCCTGCGTGCCCTCACACTCGCCTCAAAGTTGATTACTCTCCAGTAAGAAGGAAATGGGCTGTCAAAAGACCTCTGGTCTCTGATTCTGCTCCAGTTTTCTCCTTTGATGAAAATTATTTTAACGTTCATTTTCTGAAAAAAAGTGGGTCAAAGCCAGGATACACTTGTTAAGATGAGCACAGAAGCAAGCTGGTCCACAGGCTCCTTCTCTCCCTGCCACAGTTGTGTTGCGGCCTCAGGATCGTGTAGACAATGTCTTTTTCTACCCCTCAGACACATGCAAGTACTTTTTACTGGGCAAGGCTGAAGGGTTGCTATATTTGCAGATAGTGGGATAAAAAGCCCGAACAAAACTCGCTGTGTTTGTTAACTGCTGTAAATGGGATGGAGGGGGAAGGCAGAGCTGTAAAGTAGGTGAGTGGCCATAATGTGGCTGATGGCAACTTCTGGCTCAGGCACAAGTTCTGAGTTTGGACTCTTGCAGGAGAGACCATGTATTGGTCTTTGGGCAGTGCTGAGGGTGTGGGGCTGGCAGTACCTTTGAGTGATAAATAATCAATATTTGAATGATGTCAGCAATGCTTTGTACTGACCCTTGGCAAGTGATAGGAAGCTGGCCTTGCCATCAAAGGCCTGCTTCAATCTCTGCTCCAACACAATATGCTCTCTGGAAGCAGCGAACAAGTGTCACTGCCTTGTAATGCTTTCGGGGACAGTGTCAGATATATCTCAGAGTGTATGAATGCTAGCAGTTCCTTTTGGGAGAAGGGGAGTTTCTGCTCTGGAAGTTACAGGGAAAAAATATTAACTTAGAGTCTATATGGAAAACCTTGGCAAATAGACAGCAGGTTTTCACCTGATACTTGCCTCAGACCCACTGTTACCTCGGACTAGAGTCCTTGCTCCCTATCCAGTTCCACTAATCTCATCAGTCTGACTCCAGAACTGCACCGTATTCTTTATAAACTCACAGTAGCTGCCATTGCTTCTGGAACAATGTGCCCTAAATGCTTTCAGTGGGCTCGTTCTTCTCTGTTATGCTCTGCCTGCACTGGTGCAGGACCAGCCACATGGCTACTTTGCCTCCTTTTGCCTATAGGCCCAATTCACCTGGGTTGTTTGGCAAGATAACTTCTTTTGGTCCGTCTCTGGGGTTCCCATGGCAAAGAGCAGGGATGTGTGCCTCAGGCTTCATTGTCGTGTGTCTCCTGTGTAAGCTCAGATAGCATAGCTATACTCCCAGATGCCCTTCTTAGCAGGGAGAATGACCTGTCTTGATTATTGCACTAGTGCAATTTTCTGCTCTTAGCAGGCAGGTTCATTACAGAGTTTGCTTATATGGCATTTTTCCCTGTAGTCCCACCCTCAAACCTTTTCCAGTAATTCAGGTGGCAAAATGATAAGCCCACACAAGGAGAAGATCCAGTGTGAGGAATTTCGTATCTCTGGTCCCAAGATGCTGTTGGCCCACACGATGTATCTTCCTTGGCTTTGCCTAATTCATTCTGATGATTGATACCTGGAGTGACACATCTGCCTGGGGTTTGGCTTACTCTAGTCGAACTTTCCTTCACCACTTGCTCTCATGTGAGTTGCTGTAGTGGCTTCTTTCTTACCCAAGTGTGTCTTACCCTGAGCAGTGATTGTAGCTCCCTTCAGAAAACCAGCAAGGGAGTTTCAGCATGCATCTGCCCTCACCCATTTCCTACTGGCAGCAAGCTGTTCCCACTTGTCCACAGTCAGTGGCATCTAACTCACCCTACTGCTGAGATTTGTCCTCCAACTGCAGGTTGTAGTGCTTGAAATGGTGTTGAGAGAGAGCATTGTCCTTACCCAGATTTCTCCTCCTGCCTTCAGCTCCTTGTCATATGCCTCATTTTCATTTCCATTGGCACTTGCTATTTATAATTACTGTCTTTATAAAGCACTCTGAAGGTGGTGACTGCTTAGTACAGTAAGCCTGACAGCCTGTTTGTTCCCATGTGCTCCTCAGAGAGCTTGGTTTTGGGGGAGCACTGGGTCAGAGGAGAGGTGAGGCAGCGTGGAGCACAGGGTTCCCTCAGGCATCCCTGACCCTGGTCAGGAGGGCTGGCCAGTTCATAGCACGATAGAGAGGAGGAGTGGGGAAACTGCAGGAAAACAGGTGTGTCCTGGCACTGGCAAGCAATGGCATGGGGGTGGTTAATGCACAAAGGTGGCAGTGCCCCAGCCACAGCCATTCAGTTCATGCTTGGCCATATCTGGTTGAGACACTGAGAGTTGTTTTTGATCCACTGGGGTTCCTGTAATCTCTGGTTTTCTTGGTGACTTCGCAAAAGTTTCAGAGACTCCATAGAATATTTCCATGTCCATAACCCTGACCTCTCCCAGGCTTTGTGCTGGCGACATGATTTGGTACCCCAAGGCAGAGAAACACCCCAAACTGAAATGATGCATTTATATTTGTCCCAGAGGCACTGAGGAGTGATTCCGCTCTGTACCAGAGCACGTTCAACAGCCAGGATTTTGGTCAAGTGCCTTGTTTCTGCTTTCCCCTTGGCATGAGTTGAGGTTGAAAAGCAAAACCACAACAACCTCTCGGCCTGCTCATCAAAATGAAAGGGGAATCTTCTTTCAAGGGTGCAGGCCACTAGACCTCACTGCTTTAGTGAGGCAAATTCACTATGGAGAAATATCCTTCAGCCCAGACCCTAGAAAGGCTTGGAGGACCCTTTTATCTCTTGGGAGACCTCAAAGAGAAATTGCGCGTGGACATGCCAAGAATTTATGCAGCCTGAGAGAGCAAACCCCAAAACCCGCACTCCAGAGAGGAAGGAAAAGAAACTCCTTTCCTCAGAGAACAGATATGTTAAAAAATCCCCTGATTTCTCCTAGGCTAGTCTTGTAAATATTGAAATTGTTTTGCTTGATGCTAAGTTACATAAATGTGTGTAAGAGAAGATAATCACAAAAGTACACTTTGTCAGATTCCAAATGATTAAACTGATTAAATGCATTCCAACTCATTAAACTGATGTCATTAAACTGCAAAAAGCAACTGATTGTCACTCTGGTCATAAGGGACGTTACCTGGTGGGCATGTACATATGGATGTTAAGGTACATAAGAAATGAAATGGAAAATTATCTTACAGCTTCTAATCCCACTGCCAATTGGAAAATGGTGTGAAATTAGTCACCCCAGTTCAGAAGCATGAATGCATAGCTAGAGGGAACTGAGAAACTGCCTAGGAAACTGAGCAAGTCCCTGGAAAACATTCCTAAGAGGAGAGGTTGAAAAAATGGAAGTTACTTGTGGTAAATAGGAAACTGTAATGTTTGTGATGTGAAATAATGAACAATCTAGAGAAAGAAAATAATGATTTTTGAGGTGGCCTGATTGTAATGTGAAAGCACTTGAGGAGATTAAGGAGGATTATTTGAAACTGATAATATGAATACTTTTCACATACTGTGATTAATTAGTCCATGAATCTTGCTTTCAAACTTCAAAGCCCAGCAGTATTCCCAAATGGCTTGGCATTCTTGTGAATAAGACTACCCAGTGTATTTATAGTATGTGTTCAGAAGTTGCAGAGTTTTAAAACCTTGTGGTTTTGTTGAGGCCCATCTCAATGCAAGGGCTTATCAAAGGCAAACGTTTTTCTCAGGTACTTGTCCTCTCTGAGACTTCCACCAGAAAGGATGCAACAGCTTCAAGAAAGAAGATGTTCAAATGGGAATGTGTCCTATCTGTGAAGATCTGTGAGCTTGTAGTCTTCAGGTGTCTTCTCTGTTCTCTCAAACACCCTTGAAGTGATTAAAAGCAGACTGCTCACAGAATCATAGGACAGTTTGGGTTGGAAAGGACCCTGAAGTTCCCATCTCATTCCACACCCCTGCCTGGGCAGGGACACTTTCCACTAGACCGGGTTGGAAATGACCCTGAAGTTCCCATCTCATTCCACACCCCTGCCTGGGCAGGGACACTTTCCACTAGACCAGGTTGCTCAAAGCCCCATCCAACCTGGCCATCCTTTCAGTAGACAGAGTCTCGTAGAACTCTGACTGCTCTCTCAGTACAGAGTCAAGGATCATCCCTGGTTGCCCTCCTTTTTTTTTCCCTAGTCAATAGGTCTGTGTAGCCCAACATCCTCAGAAGAAGACCTTGGTTAATCCAGGGTTATCAGATTTAGTTTACCCTTAATGCTCTGTTGAGCCCAGTCATTCCAAGCCTAATTAGCACATGAGCTGTCTTGTGGAGTGATATCCTAAAATAAACTGTCCTGAATAGAGCTTTACAAACTGAGCTTGGTTTGAGTTGCCAGCCCCTACAAGGGATATGTTTCCTTCTCAGAAGGAAAGTATGTGTAATCATTAGGAGTGCCTGGTCTGCTTCATAAGTATTTTATTAAGGTTCTGGCTTGCCTTTTGTTAGTTCTGCTGCATGGAAAATATTCTGTTATATAAACTGATGCTGTGGTTTCATCCAGATCCTCTTGAGTTGTGCCTTGCTGCCAGCCATGGGAGCATAGAAACACACCCGCACATCAGGAGGACACTTGGAGAGAGGTTGGTAATCGGACCAAGGATCTGGGAATACTCTTGTACTTGAGCAGAACAAAAATCTTGGCACTGAAGGTTGGAAAATGGAGTAGAAAATATGATCTTCTCCTGCCCTTGCCCAAGGACAAGTAATGAAGTTAAATATCCCTATGCTCAAGAGTACTGACAGATAACTACTAGTGCGGCATGTAATTTGGTGTGGAAGGCACTGGTTCAGGAAGTTACAAGCTCTAAAAATTTGCAAGAATTCCAAAAATCAAAAGGGACACTGAGGGATGTTTGTATAGTCTCCTAAATTTCTATGGGCAGGTTATGAAACCTGCTCTGCAATGTATACTACTCCCAAATGAAGGAGGCTGCTTGTGACTGGGTAGTCTCACAATGGCCCATGGATTTGTTCCTACATCAGACACTTCTTGTGTCATCATCCCTGGAATCATTCTGCCTTTTTTGTTCTTACCCACACTGAACTCTGCTGAAATGAGATTCAGACATGATTACAGAGGACCTGTTTGTTCACGTGCCTGGCCAAAAAAAGGGTCAAGAAATGCACGATCTTAACAGTAATCAGGCAATTTCCATTTTCAAATCTGAGTGCTAAAGGATCTTTTCCTCCAGCTGCCTTCAAGGGATTGTAAAATCCAGCCTGTGGTCTAAAAGCATTTGGCTATCAGTGTTACTATTATATATATCCATGTATTAATATATTCGATAAATTATGTATTATATATGTATTATATATATTCATGTATTAATATGATAGAATACAATATAATATGATATAATTAATAATTAACATATATATTATATGTGGTCTTGATGTCCTTCAGAAGGCAGCATAAATTTAATGTATTAACTCCTCAGATGCTGCTTTTATTGGGCTGCTCAGCCTTTTTGCTTTGTACAATTCTATCATTCCCAAATCAGGGAGTTGCCAGCCTCCAGACCATTGTGTATTCCTGCCTTGGAGACACAGAAAATATCTGCCTGTGTATCCAGCCATTTCTTCTGGCCTCGGTAGAACAGCCTTGGGCTAGAAAAGGTTAAACTCTCCCGAAGCCTTAGCAGGAGTCAGCTGTTGGTCACAGCTGCTGCTTGAAAAACCATTTAGATGTGCAGTGTGGAAGAGGAACATCTAGTAAAAGCAGGCTGCCGCTGGGATGTGTTCTGTTTGTGCCTGATTTTGGCGCTCCTGGTTTGTTTGCACGCAGTGTGCATTAAATTCCGTGTAGGATTGCATCATTTAATACAGCTCTGCAGATGCAGGCATCCAGGCTGCCTAGCAGATCTGATGTCCGTCACTCCAAGGTAATGCCATACCCGCACTGCTTCTCCTGTTCACTGGGATGTGGTGGCAAACCATTGCAGCACTGCTGTGTTCCAGTCTGAAAATAATCCTGCTGGCACTTTTTGACATCACTAGGTGCTTTATTTACAGTGGCTTGTGGGGTGGTATTTTGTTATTTCGAGAGCTTGGCCTGGCTGTGGTTTTACTTCACTCCCCTGTAGCCACTTTCACTGTCTGTTCTGCTTCTGCTGTCATGCTGCTTGAGGTTGTACATCTGTAATCCGCCATCCCAGAAATGTTTGTTTTTCACTTGATAGTGAGTGATTCTGTCCTGGGTTGCAGTGTATTCTATTACCATCTTCAGGAGCTGTTAAAACTAGGTGGGGCTGTGTCCCCTGCGTCCTCTCTCTGGACTATCTTCTGTTAATAGGCCAGCTGTCGGAACCGGGTGGGGCAGCGTTCCTTATCTCTCCCATGACCCATCCTCCCTCTAGGGGGGATATCTCCTGTTAATGGCCCATCTAGTCTCACCACATGGCTGATAAAATTACATCCTTCCATTGTGAGATGCGCTGCCCAGAGGGAGGAACCAAGCATCCCATCCTGGATATAAGCTAAGATTTCGAACACCAGAGGCAGCCCTTACCTACTGGATTCCCAGAGGACAAGAGCTACCACTGGACCTTCAGGTGAAGACCAGACCTTTTCTACAGGATCACTGCTTCAACAGGACCATCTTCGGCAGAACTCTGGAGGACTGCAGCCACCATTTTATTAGACTGCTACCAACACCCTGGATGACAGGGTGTCAAGTTGTATCCTGACTCTGTCAGTGGTTTTGTTTTTTTTTTATACTATTGCATTTATTTTAGTTTTTCCTATTAAATTGTACTTCTGACTTGGCGTTTCTCACTGGTTTTGCTTTCAAACCAGCACAGATGCCTACATATGTGGTGCTCTGGGCTGACGAGACAGTAAACATCATTTTGCAGCCTCTTTTTGCTGCCTTATCTTAAGGCTGAGTTCCTTATTTGTCAGGCTTTGTCAAGTGGTCACTGATGCTTTTGTCTTGCAAGGGGGGTTTTTGTTCTTGCAGTGATTGTTTTGCAGCTGTGATTCCTGCAGTGCATAGTCTGGACTGAACTGCAATGCCAGTTTAAATCTGCACAGAAGGGAAGCAATAGGGCAGATATGCAGCCATGGAGTGGCTGGGATCTGGATGTGCTGAACTGTACTGCAGCAAGATCTTGTTCACAGTGAAGACAGACTTTCTTTGTCCATTTTAGGACTTAGTTCAACTTTTTTCCCCAATTCATGAAGATGGTATAGGATAGGACTACCTCTACTTGAGGCAGAGCTGGCCTCCTGTGCTTTTTTTGTGCAGATGAAGATTGCTCCTGAAATTATCCTCCCATAAGCTTTGGATAAGTAGGTCATCTGCTCTCCCATGGTCTGGCCAACACTGTTGCCTGAAGCCAGATTCCAGTAAGGGTTAGGGAAGAAAATCCAATGCAAGTGTTTTGTCACTTCTCTTTGAGAGGTCTTTCCAAAGGGTGGTGCAGGGTTGTGTGATGGATGCAAGTAACCAAGGTGACCACAATCCACACCTGAAATGCAAAGCGTAGATTTATCCTATCACCTTGCTGGCTGGAAGGTTTCAAAAGCAATGGGGGACACATACCCTGCTAAGCTTATTCCATCTTAGCAGGAGCCAAAAGCACATGAACCCATTCCCCAGCCTCAGCATCTCAAAGGGCCTGGCCCATGTGCAGTGCTTCACAATTCTGTGCCTTCTATAACCTCCAAGCTTCTTACCTCTCTTTCTCCCAGCAGGGACACCCAAACCTGTGAAGAACGTGGTTTAAATCCTTGACAGCATTCTGTTGTCTTCTACAGAAATTCCATTTCTCAAGATGGACAGAAAACAACACAAAGCAAACACAATACATGAAATTTCCCACACTGAATATTCTTAGCACCCCCCAGCTGCCAGGTCATCTTAAGTGAAAACAACTCTGTTTTTCCTCCACACTGAATTTTCCACTTTCAAGCCTTTTCTCCCTGCAGTGGTGCAATTGTTGGGGTGTTCTGTGCAGGGCCAGAAGTTGGACTTGATGATCCTGATGGGTTCCTTCCAACCCAGCATATTCTATGATTCTGTGATTCTAATTATAGGGGTGCTACAGATCCCCAGCAACCCCAGAAATCTCCAGTGCTGTTGAGACTATTTCCATCCATATTAAGCATTGTGTCCTCTCCACTTCTTGATGTCATCTCAGGAGCCTTCACCACTGTAGTGGACACCTGAACAAGAACAGCTGCTCATTCACCATTGCATGTAGCCCTATGACAGACTTAGGGAACAGTTTTGCCACCCTGTGCAGGCACAGGTCAGAGAGCTGGCCTTGATTCCTGAAGCGGAGCTGAGTTTGATGCCTGACTCCTGCAGCCAAATGCTCCGTTCCCTGTCTCCTGTGGCTGTTCTGGTGGAGAGTTTTGATGTCACAGCTCCCAGGCATAGAAGTTGGTGGGAAAACCTTCAGTCCAGACTTCTGGAGGCTCTGGCTGGGGTTCACCCACAACTGATGGCTGTGGTTTTGTCACCACTCAGCTGCAGCTGCTGGTTCCTGGGGTCCTCAGTTGGGCACACCAGTAGAAGGAGCACGTTGATGAGGCAACCAGCAGACAGTCCTGCTTTGCACAAATCATAGAAGCATAAAATGGCTTGGGTTGGAAGGGACCTTAAAGGTCATCTAGTTCCAACTCCCTTGCCATGGACAGGGAAACCACTCATTAGGTCAGGATCACCAAGCCCTGACCAAAGCTGTGCAGTTAGGGAGGGGCAGTCTTGGCATCTTTGGATACTGAGTGTGTTCAGAAATTTCATATGCTTACAGGATTTTCTTTCTTTCTGTGTGCATTCTTTAGGGCTCTGGTGACCCTGCAAAACCCAGGCTCCAGCACCCAGGCAGATCTGTGTTTCAAAATGAAATTGTGTGATTTCTGCTGTTGTAAGATCTTCAGGAAGCTTTCAGAGTGCTCAGGCAAAAAGATGCTATACAAGCATAGTCCCTCCTGCTGCTACTAGAGTGTCTGTGATAAGAAAGGATTTACTGCGTCTGCAGTTTAATTCAGTAGCAATTTCTGTGTGATATGAACAGCTAGAAACATCAGTCTTTTTCTTCTATGTGGATCTGCATAAAGTAATTAGGAGCATATGTGCTGGGGGCTGGGGCAGGGAGGAGGAGGAGGAGCAGGTTCCATCCCAGAGCACCTCAGTGGATGCTCTGAGTCATGGCCTGTAAATGGCTCTTGCCGAGTGCCACATGCCAGATGATGAGTCACAGAGCAAGGGAGCACAGAAATGGGAGAAACTGGTTTGGTCACTGTCCTGGCTCCCGTGTTAGCTGGTATAGATCTCCTGCTTGAGCTATTTCTGATGTCTTGTGTAACTTTAAATGCACAGAGCAGCTGGGGCTTCTTGTCCTCTGACTGAGAGGCAGTACCTGCCTCACGCTGGTTATGTCATCATCAGGAATACACACACTACACCTATTGCTTAGTTTTGTGTGTGCTGATGACCCCTCATCCCTGACCCATGCAGCTTTTTTCTGCCAGCAGCACCGACGGTCACATGCTGTGGTTTCCATTTGGAACACATCATAATCCTGTATAGTTCTGGCATGCAATGATACATTAATCATGGGCTTAGTCAGGCTCTCCTGGAAACCACTGGAAAAAGCCTTGGCTAAGGCAGGGCTTTGTGGGAAGAAAAGGGAAGTGGTCTTTTCAGGAATCACTGCACAGCACCACAAGAGGAACCAGCCTGAGCTGAGGCAGAAGTTTAGGAAGTATTTAGTCTTTCTGTTTTTTCGCAGCTCCCTTTAAACATAAAGTGCTGGAATATTCACCCTGGGAGCATGCAGACCACCCTGACTATACTCCCTGTCCCCTGAGGCAGGGAAGGAGAGCTGGAGGTTTAGGATGAGTCAAACAACTGGCATTTCCTTTTACATCTTTTCTTTCATTAAACACACTGGATGATTTAATAAAGCATTTAATGAAGGTGTGAATTTGACAGATATGTATTAGCTGGCCAGAAAGAAACAGGTGTCCAGTCCAGACAGATACCACTAAGTAGGCCCATCCTGCAACAGCTTACAGGCTTCCTCGCCTCTACCCTCTGCTTACTCATTCCCATGGTTCAGATCCATCCCCACTCACCCTGTACCACTCACCCCATACTCTTCTCTGATGCTGCTCCCTGAATGCCCTCCAGTTTCCTGGAATTTTCCTGATACGTTTTTGTTTAAAACCATCCAGTGCTTTCTGGCAGCTTTTGGAGTGTCAGAGCTGGGGCAGAGACAAACTGCAGTATTGGTGCTGGATACAGTGAGCCTTGAGATCCTCCACACTGTCTGAAGGTGGCTTTCAGTTTGGATTAATCTCCCAGCCCTTTTGCCTGGAGGTAGACTTACAGGGAGTAAACTGAATATATCTCTCCCCATGGAGCAAAGAGGAGATGTCTGTATTGTGCCTTTGTCTGCAAGATCACGCAAACCATTGCTTTCTGCAGCATTTCTGCTGGTGCTTGTGTTGTAGGGCTGTGTGGTTTCTTCAGGCATGTTAATACAAATGCACTGTAGGAGTCAGGGGTTCCCGTGAAACAACCCTCAAAGAACAAGCAGCTCTAATACAAGAGAATTTTCTTTGCTTCTTCTATGAAACTGAATGCCTAGCTTTTAACTCTGTTTTTGCATATTTCACCCTTGAGTGACATGGTGAATTTTGGTCCATCTGAGGAAGTTGATGATGGCAGTGAAACCATAGCCATACAGAAGGAGTGAGCAATAACCCTCACAGTTCAATGTTTCCTTTAGACACTCAATTTCATAGATGAAGTGACTGAGGTTTGTAGAAACAATGATCTGTTCAGAAAAGCCATCCTCCAAAAAGCCAGCACTGCCTCCAGCTGGCAGTTCTGATGATGTTGCTTCTGCTTCTTCATCCTCTGTGCTCTATGTGCAGTCTTTTTACATTAAAATCACATTTATCTCCTATATCTCTGCATGCCTCCTCCAATGCACTACATTTTATGAGGAAGCCTGTGTAACTGTGAGCTGAACCCTGTCACCCCACATGTGTGCAGGGGACAGCGCTGAGCAGAGCGGGGTTTTAAGGGCTCAGCTCTAGAGCTCCAAAATGGTGGTTGGATCCATAACAGATATCAGAGTATGCCTGGAGGTGTGTGACCACCACACAACTCATCAGCCCTTGGAGGCAATTGCAGCCAGGTCTGCTGGCTTCTGCACCTTCTCAGCAGTGTTGCAGAGGCAGGAGTTTGTACCTGAGGAGCCATGAAGCTGCACCAACCACCTTTGAATGAGCACAGTGTCCTCAGTCTTTGGCGTATGACAGGAGAGGGTTTTGAGGGCCTCTGTGTTGTGGTCAAGAAGGACTTAAAAGGCATGGAGTGCAGAGCCTAAAGGATTCTGCGTGCTCCTGTTACCTGCAGCGTGCTGCCTCCTCTCTAAAGCACAGACATGACCTGAAAGGCGGCTCTCAGGTCAGTGCTGAACCATGCTTTGTTGCTCAGCACTCACCTGCTTTTTACCTAGAGCTCTGCTGCAGCTAAGGAGTTTTTGTTGTGTATTTTTTTTTTTCCATGAGGGTACAATCATTCATGAGCAATTCCATGCCAAATGTAGGCATCTCATAAAAAGCCATTCTTTCTGCTGTCTATTACCCTGATCGGAAAGAAGCATCCACAGTGTGGCCCTCACCTTCTCTGGGTAATCCTTAGTGCCTCAAGGAAGAGCTCCTTGAATAAACAACCCATATCTGCCATGTTGCAGCAGATGGTGTCAGTATGGAGAAGGCAAGAATTCTGACATTTGAAAATAAAATGGCTGATGTACAGACGTGTCTAGAGTCGTGGTGCTCTCTGCATGCCTCCCTGCCTTGCACTGCTATTACATGCTTTTCTAGACAGAGATCAGTGCTGGATGCTGTGTTTGCTCTTACGTGTGTAGCATTGAGCAGGATTCAGCACAACGATAAGAAGAATGAACTGATTTGGCAAAAAATGTTCAGGTATGAACTGCCTATCCACATCTGTAAATTTCCTGTTGCAAAAGGGGAGTTAGGGCTTTACAAAGAGCTGATCAAAACCAGCAAAATCTGAAACTTGTCTGGTTGCTGCATTTTATTCTCCAATCCCAGCGAGGCAGACCCTGAGTAGGAAGAGGAAGGATACTTCTACAGTCTTCCAGAATAAGGAAGGGTCAACTAATGGTGCAGCCAGGGAGGATGCTCTGGTGTTGGGAACTGAATAATCCTTGTGCGGGCAGTGCCATTGCCAACCTCTCTGCACCCCTAAGTCCAGAGTAAGCCAGGAGGGGTGTTGCAAGGGAAAGAAAAGGAGTAGCTGTGGCACAAAGTGTCATGCCTATCCCTAGAGAAGCCATCAGAATGTCTCCCGGCAGGAGCTGTCTGCATGTCACCTGTGATCCTGCACCTCAGAGCCTCGTGCTGGGAGCAGGCTGTGGGTGCAGGCAGGATGGGCATCTGTCTGCTGCAGAGTCTGTGGCCGCCAGTGAATCACAGCCCATCCGGGGAGCCTGTGCTGCCGCTGGAGCCAGAGAGCTGAGCAGAGCCGCGTTGCAGCCAGAGCACCGGAGAGACAGATGGGAAATGGCTGCATGTCAGCTCTGACATTTTGCCGTCAAATGTCAAAGTGTGTCTGTGCAAGCCTCGTCCTCCCACAGCAGCTTCTGTGCTGACGTGAATTGTGTGCAGCTCAGCGGGGCTTGTCAGCAAATGGGTGCCGGTGCTGGGAGCCTGCTCCAAGCAGCCATTTCCCAGAGGCAGCAGAGACCTGGTGCTTCAGCAGTGAAGTGTGCTGCCATCGTCTGAATCCTCAAAATGATGCTTTTCAGGTGGTTGCATTGTGGCAGCACTTGAAACACAGCAAAGCCTGGTGGAGAGATGTGGTCTGAGCATTACAGACAGATACAAGAGCAGTAACAAAGGCGGGATGGGCTGCATGAGTAGATAGGCACTGGGGGACCAGCTTTTTACCCAAAACCCTTATGAGGCAGGGGCAGGAAGACAGGATAAGCTTCTGCTGAGTTCAATAGAAATAAACTCAGATAAACTCAGAGCTCCTGCTGTGCCATCAGTGGTGCACAAGGTCCAAACTGGGGCACAAACACCACTCAGCAAGTGTGTGTGTGTATGCGTGCTCTGGGCTCCGGGTCAGGAGCTGCTGTTATCCGCAGTGGCTCTTGGGCAATGGGATCTTAGGAATCCTTGATGAAAAAAATCTGCCCCCCAGGATCTGGGCTGAGTACACATCAGCCTCTGTGGCAGCAGCTGAGGAACAGGAGCCAAAGGCTTGTAAGATAGAGGAGTCACTGAAAGGGGTGTAAAGGTTGATAGAGGTTTTAGGGAGATTACAGGTGAGAGAGAGTTTAGGGTTGCACAACTAATAGTTCAGTTGGATGCAGTCCAAGTGGTCCAGGTGATCTCTCTTCTTCAGAGCCTAAACCTGGATGAAACATCCCAGGAGAAGCAGACATGTAGGTGAGTGTCCCGGCCGTGTAAGTCTCTGGTAGCTTCTACCAGAAGGCCTGTTCTCTGACACTGGTGTTAGCATTAACTTTTGCATTATTGGATGTTTACTGTAAACATTAGCTCTGTTTCCATCTCTGTATTTTTATTTCCTGCCAGCATCATCCCATGTCTGTGAGAAGCACTACTGTGCGTGGGAGGAAAGTACTTCTTTTGATCATTTTTATCATCTTCTAATTGCTATTCTTACACCTTGAGGCTGAAAGAAATGAAGTTCCTGATGTTTCTGTGTAGCTGTCTCATTGCTCACACTCTCGTTCTAACTTCACTTAACCCACATTTCTCAGTTTCCCTCCTGTGCTCCCACGTGCCTTTGCAGGTGTGCTCCAAATCCATTATCACCTCACAGTCACAAATGCTGGGGTAAGGTAGGCAAAAGCCACTGTGAATACCGCTTTCTGGAGTCTGAAGGTCAGTGGTGGGGGCCCTGGAGTCCAGAGCAGGATCCTAGGATGCAATTTTCAGGGTGCAGTGATCACTGAGGATGCCTGGATGAGTTATTGGATGTGTAATGCTGACCAAAGGTGCTTGGGCCAAGGTTTTCAGAACAAGTAGTAGATCTGTGAGAGCACTAGGTCATTTTTTAATCTCTCAGACTTACCCTGGATCACTACTGTCTTTTGTGGCTTCTCCCTCTTCTTGCTCCCTTAGGTGCCCACGCATGTACTTGTCCGTGTTGGATTATCTGATCTGTAGAAAGGAAGGCAAGAGGAAAACCCCCTCCAGACTGTGCTGGAGGTGCTTGTAGGCTGGACCTCTGGGTTATGTGGGGAGGGAGAAATGAATTTGTCCTTTGTTCTCCCATGTCAGATGCTGGTGAACATCTAAAAGAAAGATGAAGAGAGACTTTTGATGCAAGCAGAGAGTGACAGGACAAGGGGGAAAGGCTTTAAACTGAAAGATGGCATGCTTAGATTAGATACTAGGAAGAAATTCTTTACTGTGAGGGTGGAGAGGCACTGGAATGGATTACTCAGAGAAACTGTTGATGCCCCATTCCCGGGAGTGCTCAAGGCCAGGTTTGATGGGGCTTTGAGCAACCTGGTCCTAGGGAAGGTGTCCCTGCCCATGGCAGGAGGGTTGGAACAAGATGTTCTTTAAGGTCCCTTCAACCCAAACCATTTTGTTATTCCTCTGGCTCTACAAGAACCTGCTGTTTACTGAACACAAGGAGAGTGGGGCTCTTAGTGCCCTGCCTGTATGGCTCCAGGGACTGTGGCAGTCACACTGTTGTGAAGTGCAGCAGGTAATAAGATAAGCAGGTAAATGCCACAGATAATGTGGCAGAGAGATATGAACCCCTCCCAGACCACAGCAGGAACCAGTTTGAGCTGAGGCTTCACAATCAGCAAAAGGTCTGCAAAAGCCAGTGTGCTGTATGGAACCTATTTGACCAATGCCAGTGGCTCTCCATGGCCCCACTGAAGTCATCCACTCCTTTTCACTGGAGAGGCTCTTGTGTACATAAGTAGTTGCATTCTTTGACATGTTCCCCTGGCACCATTAAAAGGGCTCAGGACCTCATGGGCTGTCCTGGATTTTGGAGAGGAATGACTGTTGCTGCTTTTCTGTTCCAGTCTGCTCCTGCTTTCCAGTCTCTTCCTGGATGTGTGCGTGTGTGTCTGTTGCAAGACCTTGCAGTGTTTGGTTCTTGAAGGAAAGTTCAATGTATCTAAAAGGAAGCAAAGGTGTTCAATCCAGTGTGAGAAGATAGATTGCTCTCACCAGACTGTAGTGCTTCACTTTAGACCCTATGCTGTTTTGCTGTGAGAACACAGTGCCATCTTCAGTGAGGTCTTTGTTTGGCCTAAATCCTGTACAGCCCTTTGGCCACTTGACTGAAATCAGTTACTCTCTTCAGATAACTTTGAGAGGGGTCAGGTGGAATCACAAGTGTTGTCCCAAGAGCCTGCATGGAGGGTGACGTGTTTGTTTTACATTGTGATGGTTTGTTTCCCAGAAGAAGGAACTCATGCTCAGGTACTTGTGCTGACAAGGAACCAGTCTGTTTGATCCTTGTCAACACATGAAATCTTCAGTCAAACCAAGGATGCTTTAAATAGTCACTGCCTTTCCCGAGAGGTGACTTCCTTTGTGATTTTGTCTCTCTGTAGGTGTCTGAATTCCCTCATGAGAAGTGTCTTCCCTGCCTCTCATGTGCAGCCCTACCTGTTTATGGGGTGGTACCAGCTTCACTGATGCCCTGAAGAGTATTCCTCACCATGGATAGTCCACCCAAACTGACTGGTGAGACGCTGATTGTCCATCACATTCCCCTGGTGCATTGCCAGGTCCCTGATAGACAGTGCTGCTCCGTGAGCAAAAGGACCAACCCCTTCTGCCAGCCAGAGCTCAGCATTACACGGACCTCTGTCCTTCCAGACAGAGACCTCTCACAGACTGACTCCTTGGTGTACAGCAGCTTTCTCCAGAGCTCTGAAACCTCAGCAGAGGCCTCAGACAACAAAGAAAGAAAAACAAGGGATCTGATTGTCCCTAGTGTCAGTAAGCGACACAACCCTTTCCTGCTGAGTGAGGGTGAAGACCTCAGCATTTTTGGGGATGACTTGGGTCAAAAATCTTTCCACCTTCACAACTCACTTGTCGATGGCAAACCTCCCTTCAATCTGCAGGATCTGGCCTTGCCCCCTTTCCATCTCCACGACTCCAACCACATTGTGAAATCCTGGAACATGGCCAGCCGGTCTGGTGTAGTGGACGGGCAAGAGGACAAACTCAGAAGTGACGACATCCAGAAGAGGAACAATGCGAACAGGTGCCATCAGGCCTCAGAACGCATGGAGCTGGATGAATGCAGCTGCCATCGTGGCAGCTCCTCCAACTTCTCCTTCGACAGTGGTGACCAGGAGTGGAACCAGAACACGGGTGAATCACTGAGGAATCAGGATGGCCTGCACAGGACATGCAGTTGTTCCAGCTCAGAGATGCAGCACTGTCGCTGCTACAGTTCATCAAGTCAGTCTGAAGTGATTGACCAACAGATGGGCTACATCAGTGACTCTTCTTGCAACAGCTCTGATGGGGTCCTGGTGAACTTCAGTGCTCTCTACAACAAAATGAATGGCCAGTCTCAATCCAACCTGAATTCAGCTAACCTGTCCTGTGACTCTTCCTTCTGCAGCCACTCAGACCCAGGAGCTTTTTACCTGGATTTACATTCATCACCTACTGAATCCAAGATGTCTTGCGAGTCACATAACCCAGAAAGTTCAGGGAAGGTGTGTGGGTGTCAGCACTCCTCCTCACCTGTCCTTGATGCTAACTGCAATTCCTACCACCTCCACTGTGAGCCTTGCACGTCAGAGAGCTCAGACCTCACTGCCTGCTTCCAGAGCCAAGCACGGCTTGTTGTGGCTACTCAGAATTACTATAAGTTAGTCACATGTGACTTGTCTTCCCAGTCATCCCCCAGCCCTGCAGGATCTTCCATAACTAGCTGCTCAGAAGATCAGACCAAGGGTAGCCCAGCCCAGCCCACAGAATACTATCTGTTCAGAAGGCCCGACCTGAGACAAGAAGAAGGCAACGTAGAGTGCAGTGAAGAGGAGCTAAAGGGAGAATCCAGCCAGAACACGATTGAGGGTCAGGTGTATGTCAATGTGTCACCACCGAACCTCAACACAAGCCGGCAGCGCTCCAGGAGCTATGATCAGAACCTGGACAGGAGTCCTGGCAGCAGGCTGGGCTCCTTGGAGCGCATGGTGAGCTGTCCAGTCAAGCTGAGTGAAAGTCCAGCAATACCCATACAGAGCTCTCCTCCCAAGAGGGTGACATCGTTTGCTGAACTGGCTAAAGGACGGAAAAAGAACGGCACCTCCCCACCACTCCGCTCTAGTGGTGATTCTTCCCTGGAGTTCTCTCCTATCCCTGAGACTCAGCGAGATTGCCCAACCTTCCTTGAAGAAAGAGCTCGGCGCAGCCAGAGTCTTCCACCCATGCCCTTCATCCATGGCCTGAACCGGAGCTGCGAGGGCTTCTGTTTGAACCATGCTTTTGGGGACAGCCAGGCTTTGTCTTCCACCAAAGACTCAGTCTCCAGTGAGAAGGTCCCCAGTGGGCATGGGGCAGGTGAGCAAGCCTCTCTCTTCCTGCTGACGGAGGCAGATGCCAGCTTCTCGGGTGGCTCTGCCAGTGGCCACGGACAAAAAGATGTTAGAGCCCGAGCAGACGGTAAGGACCCAAACTAGGCAGAAGGAAGAAGTAAAAAGAAAGGCAGCTCTTTGGGATGTGAGGGGAGCAGCAGAGGAACCTGCATGGTGATAAGAGACCAGTGCCTGGGCAGTTTGGTTCCTGGGCTGCCAGTCCCTGGGACAAAGCCTTGCTGTGCTTATTTCAGTCTCATATCAGTGCAAGTGTCTTGTCCTTGTGTTTATAAAGTCTCCTGAGGTTTTGTTCAAACCTCTCATATCATGTAAGCAAGGACATGGCATTAACACTGAGAGAGTCTGTGCAGCTTGAAGGGTTGTATTCCTTCCAGGTTATTTACTGTGCTTGTCCATGAGAATCACCTGCCTTTAGCTCGTAAGACAGAGATGTGAAGATGCTCAGCAGAGTCATAGTCACAACTTTTCTTCTTTAGAGTTATGTGAGGCAGAGGTCGAGAGGGAAGAGGCATAGCCAGCAGTCTCCTTTCCATGCAGATCCAGGAAGCTCACATAGTTTCTGCTAGGACTTACAGTGTGAGTCCTGCAGAGTCTAATCTGTGTGTCTCTGCTGGACTATCCTGGTCATGTCCTCTACAGTGCTGTGGATTGCAGCTAAGGTTTCCAGGGAGAGCCATTGTCACAGTTACCTCTGTAGGAAAGCCTATAATATGTGAGTTGTTTTCCACCTTTATATTGCTGTCACTTGTCCTCATGAGGAAGCTGTGTGACACTCCTTTTGGAAGTACGGCAATTTCTCCTGCATTGTGGGACACCTCTGTCTCTGCCTAGGCAGGTCTTATACCTGCTTCACAAGTAAAAGCCCTTGTAAAATGCTTCTAACCAGACCACTGCAGTAAATAGCCCCTACTATGTCAAAAAACAGACTGTCTTCACTTAATGTTCTGAAAATTTCTGGAAGGAGGTAAGAACATGTGGTTTATTGCCATGACAGGGGTGGGAAAGATTTTGGCCTTTGGACAAAAGTTTTTTAGTTATTGTCTTGTTTGTTTATTGAGCCTCGAATGTGTGCTTGGTGTGGGATGGCAGTGAAGTCAGGTTTCTGCTGAGAGAGGGTAGCATGGCAGCTGCCTTCTTAGCTTCAGAGGGAGGGCTTGGAAGGAGCAGGCCCTGCTCAGGGAGGAGGGGGCAGACAGGAGCTTTCAGGGTAATATATCCCAGCAGTTGCTGCTTGTCACTCTGATGGGGCCCCTCCCTCTGCACTGTGACAGCAAGGCAGGCATCAGGGCTGTGCAGGAAGCTTCTGCCTGCAGCTGGAGATGGAGGCATATCTGCCTTGCTCGAGCCCAGAGCAGCATGCAAGCGTAGAGGCTCTGAGAGGGGAGAGAGGGACAGCAAGCCTTGCTAAAAGCTGCCTACAGGGAGAAAGGTCTGGAACACCCCACAGGCAGTGGGTAACACCAGGACTGATCAGGGATCTCAGTCAGCCCTACATATGCATCCAGTGCTGTGTGTGTTTTGCACCAAATGCACAGTGTGTCACACTTCAGCTATGTCCCTCAGGATGTTTGTGGCCCCGTCAGGAGCTGGAGGCATGTACACATGGAGATCAGCCCACCACACTCTCCCAGGACATGCCAGTACATCATTTGCTGGAGCAGACTAGCACTTTCCAGGGTTGGAGGCAAGATGTTAAGAATGTCCTGGTTAGGTCTGGTAGAGGCGGAGGGATGAAGGAAGCTCTGCATTCTGAAGGGGAGACAGTTACAGGGAAAAGAAGAGGGAGGAAGAAAGAGAAGCAGGCAGCCTTTGCAGCAGCACCAATATATTGCGATGTGGGATGCTGAGCTGCAGTGCTATTGCATGTAATGCTTGTGCTGGGCGGTGCGAGTCCACAGTGCATGTGGGAGGGGACAGTCCTTTGGGATAAGAAACTTGACTGTACCACAAAGTGTTGGGCCTTGACTTTGTGGTACTGCTTGGGCAGAGGCAGCTCAAGGGTGGGCACCTGACCCCATGGCTTTGTGCTGTCCAGGGCACAAGAGATTGGGAAAGGAAGCTGGTGACTCTACCAGAACAGACAAGCTCCTGGTGCAGTGCTCTGCTCTTCCAGACAGCTGGAAACTCTGCACTTGGAGCCACATATCTTTTATCTTGCCAGCTCTTGATATGTGTAACCAGTTCAGATTTGAACCACTCTGTAACTGTCCTCTAGCTCATCCTCTTCCTCCTGCAAGAGAGAGCACATTCCCTTTTGCCTGTAATCTGCTTGGCTGAGGATGATTGTTGCTCTGCCCGTCCTCAGACTTTCTTCCCCTTTCTCTCCCTGAAGGTGGTGGCACAGACAGCAAGCCCGTGGTACGCTACAGCAAGGACCAGCGTCCCACGACTCTGCCCATCCAGCCCTTTGTTTTTCAGCACCATTTCAGCAAGCCACCCAAGGCACGTGCCCTGCACAGCCATTTTGCCTCCAGCCTTTCTCAGCTCTACAGCTTGTCCAGCAACCGGCCTGCCAGCCAGCAGATCTCCAGTTCCCAGTCCTCAGCCTTGGCCACCTCGGCAGAGCAGGCAGCGGTGGCGGGGAGCCAAGCCCATGGCACGCTCGTGACCCAGCGCTCAGCAGACGGAGCTGCCTCACGCAGCGATGGGGGCATCAAGAAGCCTGGCCCTGAAACAACCCGTCCATCCCCGCTGGGCAGTTACTCCCCCGTGCGATGCAACGTGCCTTTCTTCCAAAGCGTGGACTCCTCTTCCTCGCCCACCACAGAGAGAGCTGAAGACAGCCAGCCCCCCAGAAGCAGGTCCTGCCCCATCTCTGCTAACCTGCTTCCCACAAGGTCGTCCCCTGCTGTCAGTGCCATGCAGCCCTCCAAAGCCACCAAAGCTGACACCCTGAGGCAAAAGGAGAACCCCAAGCTGATTCCCAAGAAGGAGGCCCCGCTGGAGCCAAGCCCACCACTCTCTGAATACCGACTCCACAGTGGGTCCCTCCCGCCCCTCTCGGTGGGTGGCATGTCCATGAGCAGAGTAGGAGGCCATGCAGATTCCCACTGGAGAAGTGGCAGTGAGACCAGCAGCTCTGGTCCCCTGAGCAGCATGGGAATACGGCCTGTCAATGGTAGGTATCCATCCTCCAGGGCCTGCTAGTCTGGAGGGTCTCCAGCTCCCTATAGCTATGGTTCTTCCTATAGTATCACCGTTTCTTACAGCCACAGACCAGGATAAAATTCCATCTGGGTGCTGCAGAAACACGTATAATAAGAGCATGTCCTTCCAGTCCCAAGTCCTACACTGTGTCTCCAGAGAGGGCAGTGTTGGCTGCTGATTTTACAGCACCCCATGCCAGGTGCTTGCACCCCAAACCTGCTGCCTCTATGCCTGCAGCCACAAGGGCACCCAGGCTCCTGCCCTGCTCTGCCAGGCAGTGGCCTCCACCTGTTTCCATGTGCATGTGCTAATGTCTTGAAATGCTGCTGGACCTCTGAGTAATGTGCTGTCTCTCTTTCTCCATCCTCCTTCTTTCTCTTCCTCTCCCTTCCTGTTTCCCTTCCACATCCTCCCGTGTGCTCTCATCGTCCCGTCTGGTGCTCACTGCCCGCGGCATCCCAGCGAACCACCTCTCGCCCCAAGCGCTGAAGTGGCGGGAATACAGGCGGAGGAACCCCCTGGGTCTGGACCGCGTTTCGGGGCTGCCCAGCTTAGCAGGCAGCCTGGACAGGAGGCAGCAAGAGCCTCGCTTGAACCGGGGCAACCCCATCTTTGAGCTCCCTGGCGCTCTCAGCACCAGCCATTTCCACTGCAAGCTGAACGGTGCGCACCACCTTTCTGCTGAGGGGTCTTGGGAGGTGACCTTGGGACTCAGGCTCAGTTTCCTTGACGCTCAGGTTAAGCTTGGATTCATCACTGCTCTGCCTCCTCAGAGCAGGAGGGATGATACATCTGTTCACAGTGGGGCTGGAGGGTTTAAGAAGGTGAAGATTGCTTCACTGGTTCAAATCTTTGTGGAGCCTCCCTTCTCCATGAGGTGAGAGCAGTCAGGTCCAGCTCTGAGCTGGACAGAAGGGCAGAGCGAATGGCCCAAGAGCCCGCTTAGACCTCAAGAAGTGCTCCTGGACTGTGGTCATCTTGTAGTTTGTCTCACACAGGAGCTGGGGCCCTTCGAGATCTCAGATCCATGCCCCATGGTTCCTGACCATCTGCCCCAACCCAGACAATGTGCCAGGTGCTGAGCTATAGGTTTCATGAGGCAGCTGACAACACTAAAGACCTTCACAGGACTCTGTCTTCTCCAGGCTTTGCCATTAAGGTCTTCTCTGTCTTCCAAAACCTGTGCAGGAAGGGCTGACAGGGGTAGGCTGCTTTTGACTGAACCTGCACGAGGCCTGTGAGGAAAGCAGTGTGGTCTCTCTGTGGGAGGAAGAGCATTCAGCAGGCTAGCCTCAAGCCATGGAGGGAATTCCTCAAAGGCCTATACCTAACTGTGCCAACCCAAACAATTTCTCCATCTTTCTTCAAGGGAAAATACATAGCACAGATTCAAACAGATGGAAGTAAAGCAGATGGGAGAACTCCTATGGAATGTCACCCTTTGAAAAGAGAGGCCATCCCAGAGAACAGGAAGCAAACACGTAGTTTTTCTGTGGATGCCTCTGTGTGACAAGTCATGATTTTCTCTGTGCTGACTTCTGGCCCTGCTTGCAGCAGCATGGGGAGTCTGGTGCAGCAAGGTTTCCCTTAGCCCCAGCCTGTGAGAGTGAACCTCCCACAGCATCTTCCAGAGCCTGTGGGCCCCACGTCAAGCTAGGGGTGCATATTGAGTAGGCCATAGGGATCAACTGTTCAGGCACACATTGCAAACCACTGCTCAGGTAGCAACAAGCCTGTAGCCTTGCTGTCCCAGCAGAGGACAAGCTGGCATGAAGACTGCTACTGGTGCAGGTTGCTTCTGGGAAAAGCAAACTACATGGAAGAGGCTTCGGTGTGAGGGATTTGGGTTCATCTTTGTCCCTTCTGTCTTGTCCCTGCAGGACAGTCTATGAGGCAACTCCAGCTTACCTACAATGACTTTTTCCCTGACTACTTCTCCCTAGCGGAGAAACCCCCTGCTGAGTTCTGCCTCTCCCCAGATGGCAACACAGAGTCCATCTCCATCGACTTGCTGCAGAAGAAGGGTGAGTCCATGCATCTCTGGTGGACCATGCAATGTGCCACGGAGTGTGCTTGAGCTGCTTGTCCCAGGAAGTACGATTAGAAAGGATCTTAGGTGCATGAAATGGGCAGAGAGAGCACACAGGCATGGGAGTGTGACCCTAAGGCAGGGCATGCTGCCGCCCCAGGCTCTATATACAAAGGTATATATCTGTGTGTATCTGTGTGATGTTGCAGATGTGCTAACCTGAAATTTTGTAATTTAGGTAAAAAGTCTGTTCAGTCCTACATAAGTAGTATAAAATTATATAAATTGTATAAAAAGGTGGGAGAAAGGGCTCCAGAGCAGGACAAGATAAGGCTGTGGTGGGATCCATGCCAGAGGCTGGGTTGGGAGTGAGGTATTTGACAGCTTATCATTGATAACAATGATTTGTTATCATTTCAGAGGCAAGGGATGTGCAGAAAGGTTCCTATGCCTTCACCAGCTATGTGCTCATGATTACCAGGTGGCAGCTTTCCCTTGTGTTTCAGTTCTGTTCTCACATTATCCTGGTGAAGATGTCAGATTACACACCGCTGGCTTGTTACTGAAAGTCATTACAGAACCTGCCAAATGCAAGGCTTCTGCTCTGCCACCCTGTGGCATCAAGGCAGAAAAAGACGCATTGCCTCAGATCCCATCTCTGCTGCCTCAGGGCATGGGGTGTGGAGGTGATGGTCCCTGTCCCTTGGGAATATTGACAGGTTGTCCTACTGTCAGGCTGATAGGTGAGTGCTGGAACCAGCAGGAACAGTTTTGGTGAGGATTTAGAGTCTCTGCATGTTTTCTGGCAGAGAGGGCTTGTGTGTAGACAGGGGTTTGCAGTGCCCCTGGCTGATTACTTCAAGGAGTGCTTTATCAGAGTCTGTCCCAGCAGCTCCTCAGGCAGCTCTTTGTCCTGTTGTTTTCCTCTAGGTCTGGTGAAGGCTATCAACACTGCTGTTGACCTGATTGTGGCTCACTTCGGAACCAGCAGGGATCCAGGCGTGAAGGTACGTCTTGCATCCAGCATTCTGAGTGACACAGAGAGTACAGAGCAAGATTGTCCCTCCATTCTCTTCCAGTCAAAAACTATAGGGTATCTAACGAAGGCAGGAGTACCAAGAACAAATCAAACAAGGTGATGGCACACCATGCAGCGGATAGTAAATCTGTGACAATTCCTGCTGCATGAAGCAGTAAGTACATGTATTTAAAGAAAGATCAGAAAAACACAGGGAACGGAAATTCACTGATGTTTACTAAACACATAGGAATAATGTCCAGCTTAGTCTCCGAGCTGAAAGTAGTTTTAGGCTGTGAAAGTATAAAGGGCAAGTATTACGTGTATTTGCTCTGGTTTAACTCTTTCTTATATACTCACTATGGCTCTTTATAAGAAAAAATACCAGACCAGCTGCCCTTCTGGTCTGATGCCGCACGCCAGCTCTTTTTTCTCACACTGGAGAGATGTGTCTCCCTCTTCCACATGTCCCATGACTCTGGCCTGGCATTGGTGCCAGGGCACAGTGCAGTGTTCCCTATCCCTGAACGTCTCACAGGGCTCAATAATGATAAAATAGTGCATCAGTCATTGCCCATCTGGGGCAGTTGGTCACCCCCATGGTAGCCCTTACCAAGAGTACATTAGAGTATTCAGACTACATCTACGGGTCTGTCTGTCTTAGGCCTGTACTCCCCTCATTTCCCATTTCTGGAATGACACAGAAGTGCATCTAGGTTGTGCTGGGGCTGTCTGTCTGGCCTGTGCTCCCTCATTCTCCATTTCTGGAATAACACAGAAGCAGAGCAGTTTTGCTTCTGTCTGTACCAGGCATTGTTTGCAGTCCTGTGACACCCAGCATGTTTGTGGTGCCTCCTCTCAATGCTGAATGCTAGGCTTCAGTCAGGCGACTGGGTGGCAGTGTGACACTATTTGGACATGACAACTCCCCTGGCATGCCATCCCCAAGGAGAAACCTGACTGGGACAGATTCCAAAACCATTCAATCTTATCTCAGAGCCCAGAGTAATTTTCCCCTAATTACGGCTGTTGCTGATGCAGAGATTGCTGTGCAGCATAACTGGAACTGTTGAGATTCCTGTGGCTTTTTAAGGCTTCCCTGTGAATTTCCAATTCTTGCAGTGTAGGTTTGGGGAATAATTGCAACATTTCCCCATTACTTTGCTTATCAGACAAATGCAAGGTTTTAACCTCGGGTTTCTTTATGCCTCAGTGTGCCAGGGGCTGAGCATTCACCTGTCAAAAGGCAGCATCCATCCCTGCTGCTGCTGGGCTCAGTGGATCTGACAGGATTATTCCTGAGCCAAGTTCAGTTTCAGTTCAGGGCTTTTGTGAACCTGTGCCAACCGGTCAGTATAATTCCAGCTCAGCTGGTAAAATCTATGCCCTGAACACCATTGCCTGACCCATTTGGACAGACCCCTTGGCAGCTCAAAGACTGTAAGCAGCAGAATGTGTCCCTGCTCTGCTGGTGCTGGGCTCTTACTTGCTTCCTCTTCACCTCAGTCCGAGCTTTGGCCACCCATTTTGCCCTCACCTGGTTTATTTGTAATAATCCCTAGGAGTCAGAGCTTGACATGTCACTGAGTTAAGTGTTCCTTAACCCCTCAGTGCTGCTAGTTCTATGTGGCTTGGTGGTTCCCGCTCCAAAATTAGCTACAAGAAAATCTACAGCAGCAGGAATATCTCCAGCTCTTCTCTTCCTCCAGCAAGAGAGCCTTGTTATACTTTTTGGGAATAACCTTCTAACTGGGATATCCTCTTCTAATTGGGCTATCCTCTTCCCAGGCTAGAATATTCTTTTTTCAAGTTATTGCCTCTTCCCAGCCGGGGGCAGACCTTGCAGAGAGCAGTTCAGGACTGGTGTGTGAAGCATCAGGAGTGAAACCAAAGACCTTGCATGTTCAAAGAGCTGCTGAGCCTGGATGTTTCTTGCTGAGTGTCTGTGGTAGACAAGTGGGGCTGAACTGTTTCCATGCATCTGTACCTTGAAAAGAGTTACCAACAGTCTCCCTGTTGCCTGTTGTCCATTAGGCCAAACTTGGCAACAGCTCCGTGAGCCCCAATGTGGGTCATCTTATCCTGAAATACCTGTGCCCAGCTGTCCGGGACATCCTGAGTGATGGGCTCAAGGCTTACGTCCTGGACATGATCATCGGCCAGAGGAGGAACATCCCCTGGAGCGTGGTGGAGGCATCCACCCAGCTAGGTATGGATGCTGTGCAGCAGTGCCTGCAGCTCTGTGGTAGTTGTGGCTGGGAGGTGCTGGGGGAGGTTGGCTCTAAGGATGGGAGTGCGAAACACCTATTTTCCTGCATGGAACAGCGTGCACATTGACCATCTCTTGCAAGAAGGGAGAGACACTGCACTATTCTGCCCAAGTATTTATTGTCATTTCCCCTGAAATTTGCAAATTCGCCCCTAACAGGCCAAACCAATAAAAGGATGAAAAAAAAAACCAAACCAAAAATTAATTCCACATTGGTTTCTGCATCATACTGGGAATCCTCATAGCCTGATTATGGCAAATCTTCAGCTCTGGGGTTATCTCTATGATTGCAGACACCCCAAATTATAAGCACGCACCACAATATTCTCTTTGCATGCTGATTTTGAGCCAATGGCCGTGATTATCCCTGAAGTATGGGAGTCAGGTCCTTGTGGTATTGAAACTCTCTGAGAATTTTGGAGTGCTGGTCTGGAATGGATCACAGCCCATCTCCCATGTGTAGTCTAAGTGTTGGGATGGAGTGACTCATGTTGGCATGGTGGAGAGGCAATGCACACACAGACATGGACACCCAGACAATGTTTGTCTTGCCACGCTGTTCCATGCTGTGGTGCAGTTTTGGCTTTGCTCACCACAACTAATCTCAACAATTTGCTTCTCTCTGTAGGCCCCTCTACAAAGTTGCTGCACAGCCTCTACAGCAAGATCAGCCAGTACGCAGAGCTCACCAACCACACCATGAGGTTCAACGCGTTCATCTTTGGCCTCCTCAAGTAAGCAGGACCCCTGGGGTGGCTGCATGTCCCTGTCTACGGCTGGCAGCAGCTGTTGGTCCTTGACTGCAGGCAGGCACAGTTGACCACGGAAAAAACTTAAGAATCTGGGAAGACACTTCCCAGAAGTAGGCAAGGGAAGGAAGAAGCTGTAAGCCTCAGGGAACTCCAGATGGATCAAACCCTCCTCTTCCAGGTCAGGACTGAAAATGAGTGGCTGTAGCCAACTGAAGAACAGGGTCAGTCTGTTTTAGCCCCAAAACATTAGGTGAGAAAACTCTGTCTGTCCAGCTTCATATGAGGTTAGACATAATATATGCATGAATTACTCTTGGAAATCCCCCTTTAAACTTCTGTTTCCTGGAGCTGCAGTAGATCCTAAGGCATGAGGCTCTGAAGGAGAAATTGCCCTGGTCCAGGACTCCAGACTGGCCCTACCAGTTTGGATAAGGAGTGTGCACACTCTGCTGTGTTTAACAGAGCAATACCTTTTTATGGGTGAAGGGATAAGTGCTGCTAGGATGCTGTTTGTGGTCAGCAAGAGCTCTAGCTGTGGCAGCAGAGTTCCCAAGATCTCCAGATGTTGTAGAACTCCTACAGGCAGAAACAAGCTCTGCCCTGCTCTCCCCACACAGGGTGACCCAGGTCTCCCCCACTGGCATAGGATACTGGTATATTTTGAGCTGAGCCACCAGCACTGGTCTTAGTTTTGTAGATTATTTGCCTCTTTCACAGCAGCCTCTTTGCAGCAAAACAAAGCTCTACCAAGGACGTAGGAGCAGAACAGTGAGGAATCTTGCTGGAAACAGGGTTGTTAGGGATTACAGTTGCACATGGAAAGCTGTGTAGGTGTTCGGTGACAGGCTGGGTGTCTGTGATCAGGGCATGCTGATGAGACCAAGCTACTGTCCTTTCCCAGAGGTTCACAAGCTCATGCTTTGTAAATGCCCTTTTCCAGCCAGGCTTCTTGTGGCAGAGCAGTGAGGATGAATGGGGTGAATAGATTTTCACTGTTTCTTTCTTACCCTGCTAATTTTCCATTCTTGCAGTATCCGGTCCTTGGAGTTCTGGTTCAACCACCTTTACAACCATGAAGGTAAGAGCCTGAGGGCTGTGGGCTGCAGTAGGAGCCAAATTCTGCACACAAATAGAGCATGGGATGGAAATGTGTTTCTCTTCTTGCTCTCTCAGCTTGGGTTGCTCTTCTCTGCCCTGAGGTGAAGGACAAAGCTAATACACAGTTTCAGTGTAGCAGGGAGATCCCAGGTGGAAGTCCAAGCAGCATGCAGGTCCTTCCACCTCGAGCCTGGACTTCCATTCTCCTTCCCACCTGCAGCTAGTACCCAAGGCTATCAGTGCAGATCCCTCAGTCTATCTGCAGGAGATCAAATGGAAGCCTCCCCAAATTTCTATGTTCCCTGGCCAGTGCCTGAGAGTTTTATATGCCTGGAGATGTGCATATTTACCTGAAACGCTTCAGGCACAGGATATAGAAAGAAATGGAAAGGAAAACCTAACATACAAAAAGCAGATTTTACTGGATGTATCTGTTTTATAGCAGAATAGAATAGAATAGAATAGAATAGAATAGAATAGAATAGAATAGAATAGAATAGAATAGAATAGAATCTGTGCTTATCCTGGCTTTCTGAAGCAGAAGACGTTTTAAGCAACCATTAAGAGCTGGAAGTGTTAGCAAAAGCTGGGGCTGTCAGGGTGATGAGAGCTAAGCAGAGGGGTTGGAGGTAAGGTGCAAGTCCTGCCTATGGTGTAGATTTGTTATCTCACTGGGCTTGGCCACAAATCCCATTCCCAGCTCTCCCCATGGTAGTGAGACCTGGCAATAAAGCAGGACAGAGGGGTAGTGCAGATGTGGTCAAATCAAGTGAGGAATAAATGCTACAGATAGAAATGCTAGTTCATTCTCCGCTAAGACCCACAGTTCAGCCCTGACAGGTTCCTGGAAAGACTGATTTCAGCTGTCCCTGATACCTCTATCTGCAGGGAACTTGTACTGGCCATAGCTGCAGCTCCTTGTTCATCTCCAGAAGCTGAAGAATAGAATTTTCACATGTGCAAACCCTTTTCTTCTCTTTATTCCCATCCTACTTCCATGGCATTGGTGACAGAGGTCATCTGGTTTGCTAGTCTGCCCGGCAGGTCCTGGCTGCAGGTACAGCTGGAAAGTTTTGTCTGGGCCGGTTTGCTGGGAGCTCACAGAGCATCTGGTGCTCCTTGAGCCAGGCCTGAGCCTCATATTGTGACGAAAAACTGGTGTCCATGTCCTTTCCTTATCGCCTCAGCAGCTTTGCAGTGGCTTGGCAATGGTGGCAAGAGCATCTCCTCTAATTAATGTCTGTTTCCCTACAGATATCATCCTGGCACACTACCAGCCAGTGGGCTTCTTGTGCCTGTCCCACAGTGTGTGCCAGCCTCTTTTCGAGGAGCTCCTGCTCCTGCTCCAGCCTCTCTCCCTGCTGCCCTTCAACCTAGACCTCCTCTTCGAGCACCACCTGATGCAGATGGGCAAAGAGCAGCAGCAGCAAAAGGAGCTGCTGCGTGTGAAGCAGGACCTGCTGCTTTCTGTGCACTCCACCCTGCAGTTGATGCGGACCCGGGGCAGCAGTGAGGATCCCGACGGCTGCAGCACCGCCCCCGAAACATGCCAAGGGGGTGCCAGAGATGGTGACATCTCACCAGGGCACAGTCCACAGCAAGCTGTGAGTGAGAAGAGGGTCAAGGGAGTGGGGGCCTCCTGTGGAGAAGGTGACAGGGAGGAAGAGCAGAGTAAGATGCAAGAGAGCACGTGGGAGGGGAAGAAGGACAAGCAGGCAGGCTGGTGGTACCAGCTCATGCAGACCTCTCAGATTTACATAGAGAGCTCAGCCGAAGGCTCGAAGTTTATCCGCTCTGAGAAGAAGAAGGCGGCTTTGAATCCTGCACCCAGGTCAGTGGAGACCCACAAGGCACCACCTCCCCGAGAAGGGGTGGTGGAGGGTGCAGAGGCTTGTCCCATTGCTGAGGGCACCTTGGAGGAGAGGCCCAAGGCACCCAGCAAGCCAAGTCCTGAAGCCGTGGAAGAGCCCTTGGAAAAGCCCCAGCAGGTAGTGGTCGGCGAAGAAGTGAAGGAACGGAGCTGGCCCTTCTGGATGGGCAGCCCTCCAGACTCTGTGCTTACAGAGCTAAAGCGCAGCAAGGAGAAGGAGACTCAGCAAAGAGTGGGAGCAGCAGCAGCAGCAGCCCTGCAAGAGGACAGCAGCACCAGTGCATCAGAGGGCAGCCAGCCCATCAAGTGGGGACACTTGTTTGGGTCCAGGAAGGTACAAAAAGAGCCCAGGCAACCAAACAGGTAAGGGCAGGAGTGGTTTGGGGCTGAGAAGGGCTAGTTAACCTGGAATGTGGCGGTACAGGTGGAAGTCAGGCCAATAGCTGACAACTGGGCTACACCGTGGTGGTACATCAAGGATTTGTAACCCTGCTCAGTCCTGCCAGCCTGCCTTAATTCCTTCCATACCCTTGCTCAGTCTGTCTCATAGGCTTTCCTCTTCTGCCTGAGCTCTACCATTGCCTTGGCATCTAAACCCTGCTACATGGCCCCATCATCACCTCATTCCTCCCAAAACCACATACTGAGAACAGAACATGGAGCCATCCCTGTTGCTCACAAGAAGTGAGGGGGAGGCATGAAGTTGCCTCCCATAGCCTAGACCTCTCTGCACTGCCTCTGCCTCTACAGACTCTTAGTGCTCCTGAAAATGGCCACTGGAAATGTCCTTCCCAGTCCAGGCTGTGGTGTTACAGCTGAGCCCTTCCTGCCTGGAGACCCGGGGCACTGCCTAGCAGTGCATGAAGCCAAACCTCTAAGGTGTGACCTTGCCATGAGAGTAGCTGCTCTGTTTCCCCAGGTTCACTTTCCTGCCACTGACTGGTTCTCTCTTCTCCTTCCAGGTTGCCATCCGGCTGGCTGAGCTTGGACAAGTCCGTGTTCCAGCTGGTGGCCCAGACAGTTGGGGCTAGCATGTGGCGTGAAGCAGCCCCGGAGCCAGACCCTCCCCATCCAGAACCACCCGAGGCACCTGCTGTGGCACGACCAGCCCAGGGGATATCTCCTCACCCTACCTGGTGAGTGACACCAAGTGGACAATCTTGCAGGTGCTGGAATGTGTTAGGTTGAGGGTGGCACGGCTCTACCTGTTGCAGTTTGCCTGACCCCCTTCGCAGTCATGGACCAGAGAATGGTTTGGGGCATTGGTGCATCCATGCACCACAACGCTGCAATCTGCAGGTGATGGGGAGCTGGGAGGGCAGCTGGGAGCCTGGCTGGGGAGGGAAGCCGGGGGTGTTTTCCTTTCTCCTCTGTGCCTGTGGTGGTCCCTGGGTGGGGTGAGTGTCCTGAGGTGAGCTAACCCTACTTTCCTTCTGCCTGCAGTGAGGTGAAAGCTCTTTGCCATCACATTGCCACTGAGGCAGGACAACTGAGCTTCAACAAAGGGGATATTCTGCAGGTCATCTCCAAGGTGGATGGTGACTGGCTGCAGTGCAGCCTTGGCTCCGAGAAGGGACTGGTGCCCATCATGTACGTCACCCACCCCGAGGACGAGGACTATTGACACATTTAGGAGGCCAAGCACAGTTCCCTGGGCTGCTGGGGCTCCTCTGGGGTAGCCTACCCTGCCAGAGGAACAAACACAGCTTCTTGCTAGTTTCTTACCTTTCCTGCCATTACAGAATACAGTAACCGTAGGTGGTTCCTTCTTGCTCCTCCTTGTGCAGCTGCCAAAGGCCAACTTAGCCCCCCGGGGTCTTCTACGAGCTGCACCTCGTATTGCCAGGCATCGCCATGCATGCAGCCACACCAGGGACCGCCTGACCCCCCCTCCGCCCCACACTGCCTCCAGCACCCACAGGCCATGGACTTGTACATTACAGGAACCCAAGCAGTCCCTGCCAGGGCAGCGCTGCCCCACTGCCCAGCTGTTGGATGCTGGAGGGTGCAGGATGCTGGCAGTCCCCTCCCTGGGAGTGGAAGTGCAGTCTGCAGCCTCCAGCATCCCCAGCAACCTCAGCCGCAGGGGGTGGGAGCGCCCTGCGTTGGCAGGGTCCCTGTGAGGCTGGGCTGATGGGTTGTGTTTATTGAGGCACTGCAAGGTAGGCTCTCCCACACCGGAGCATCCCTGTCCTAGTGTGCTGTAGTGATTCCTGATGGGTTGTACTGGGACAAGTGGCCCCACACTGCAGGGCTGGGGCTGTGTGTGCCCACAGCCAGGGGAGGGGGACGGGGTATGTGTGTGAGTGTGGAGCAAAGGGGTGTGTGGGGTTGTGAGGAAGGCACGGGGTTGTTCAGTGTTATGTAGGTCCAGGATGGGTAGTGCCACCCTGTGCGGAGATGGGTGCTTTGGGGGGAGGCCCTGTGCCCTCCACACTGAGCAGAGAACCAGTGCCTGGGAAGCCCTGGGATGCTCAGTGGAGGGGTGCTGGAGGGGAGGGAATGAGGGCAGGGTCCCTGACTGGGCTAGGGATTTGGGGGCAGTGCTCCCAGCAGGTAGATTGGGGGTGCTCCTAGAGGGAGCTGGGGAGCCTGGGGAGGGAGGGGTGGTGCTCCCTTTGGCACAGGGTTTCTGGTCTTGCTGAGCAGTGCCGTGGGGTGGGGGGGATAAGTGTTGTGCACAAACACAAGGGGATACTGGAGGTCCTGGGGTCCTTGGTAGAGGCAATGCCAGTCAACCCCTTCCTTGCCATGTTCATGCCGCCTGCTGTAGTGGGGATCTTCACCTGCCTGTCAGGTGGGGAACAGTGTTAATGAAAGGCCATGCCAGTATTTGGTGCCATGGCCGGTTTGACGCTGTTCACAGCATCGTGCCTGGGCTGGCTTCACCATGGCAAGGGGCTCTGGTCTTGCTAGGTTACCTCCTGCTTGTACATCGCTTAGCGGATGTTGCACCATATTTAATTTGTATTTCCCTGTTAGAATGAGGTGTCTCGCCTTTATTTATTTCTTTATTTATGATGCATATTAATAAAAAAGGTGCTGATTGAGCTCCCTGCTACCTAGACTTGTGATTTCGGCGCATCCCTGTGAAGGGTCTGTGGGTTACCTGGGCTGGGACACTGCACTGCAAGCTTCGTCCTGTGTTCACCACAGCCTACACCAGACCTTCAGGAGGACACAGGTTGTCCCCAGCAGTCAGACCTGTCAGTTCAGGCCTGAGGGGTGGGGGGAGTGGGCACTACAAATGATGATACATCTTGGAGAGGCAGGGCTGTTTGGGGTTCCCTGTGCATTGCTGGCAGGGACCCAAACAGGTTTCAGACAGGAGACCACACCATCTTAGCCTGAAATCTGCTTTTCCTGGGTCATGGGAAGGTGAAGGTGAAGGAGAAGTTGTGGGCTGGGACCCATAGCCTGGGACTACCTGGCCATGAGTTTCAGTGGCTGTGGGTCACTCACAAGGAAGGACTCCAGCGATTCTAAACTTAGACTCACAACAAACACTGGGCCTCCAAGTCCACTGTGAACCCCAAGAGCCACCTCTTCTCTTTACCTCTCAGCAGCTCAAAAGACAAAGGGAAAAACTCTGCTTGTGACTCCCAGCCGCAGTGCAAGAACACCGCAAGAACACCGCTCTGGAGTTTGCTGAATCCATGTGGAAAAATGCATCAAAACTGCTGTAAAAATCCACAAATGAAGCAGCAGAAACCCCTGTTCTGTCTGGGAGCAGCACAGAGCAGCCAGGGCTTGTACATGGGCTGCTTTGATTAAGCTCTTGGAGGGGGCAGTGGTCATGACTGTTCACAAGTTCCATGGAGCCAGGCTGCTCTCCCTGCGTGCACTGTCTGGCCCAAATGAGGAAGGGGACCATGTGCTGGCAAACAGCCCCCCAGGGTGCTGAGTCAGCCCTGGGGCAGGAAAGGGGATTTCCAGCTGCTTGCATTGTGGGCACTGACACTGAGCAGCTCCCTGGGTGCTTTCTGCTGGGGTAGCCTTGGATGCAGGGGAGGCACAAAGGGATAGTTAAGATGTCAGAGGCTGGATTTGGGATTGCTGCTATGGGGCTTGCAGCTGCTGAGGTCTTCTTTGGGGTCATCTGGCTAAAGTCAAGCAAATCCAGGTTGGTTGCTATCAGATAGCCCATGCCAACAAGGAACTGGCCACGGGGCACAAAGCCCATGAATCCTCTGAGGCTGGAAGCACACAGCAGTGTGTATGGGACACTGGCACAGTATGAGACAGTACTGCAGCTGTGACTGGGTGGCCCTGCTGGTGGCCTGGTCCTGGAGGGTCAGCTGTAGGATCCTGATGGGGACATGGGCCTATGAGCTCTGTCTCAGTCATGCTAAGCAGGAAGAAGAGACACTGGGTGTCCGTAGATACTCATCGTGGGGGCTCCTGCTCTCTGGGGACACTGCTGGCCAGCGTCAGGCCCCTCAGCTGGTCTGGGTCCCTCATATGTCCTGACGTGGAGAACCAGGCCAGGGGCAGCTCTGGACCTGCACCAAGATGCAGTCAGTCCTGCCTGTCTCATGTCACCTGAGCAGCAGCAGTGTCCTCCTCTCCTGCTCCTTGCAGGTATCTCTGAGCTGCTGCTCAGCAAAGTTGCTCCTGGCTTCCTTTCAGACGTCAAAGCAGGTCTTAGCAAAGAAGTGCTGGGCTCTGTGGGTGAACCCTGGGAGCAGAGATTCATCACGTGGGAAGCAAAGAGGAGCCCAGTTTCATGGTACAGGAATCTGCTCTGCATGGTACAGAAGCTGGGGGGGATGATCCACATGACTGTGGGACCCAGTGCTGGCAGCAGTAAAGTTGTGAGGTGACAGCAGGGCTGGGGCAGATTTAGAGTGCAGTGGGAGTCCAGATGTGCAGGAAAATCTGAGGGACATGTGCCAATGGAGGGGGGGGCACCTGCTGGTATCGAGTGCTAGAGGGTCTTGGCAGGTCCCCTTGGACCTTCTCTGCCCAGGTCGTCAGGACCTGGCTCATCCTCAGGTCGAAGGCTCCGACCATGGGTCCTGGGTGTCAGTGCTGAAGGAACTCTGGAATGCATGTGTCCAATGGAAAGGCCGGATACATACCAGAGGAGAGAAGGGAATGCCTTTCCTTCCTATGTCCCTCCTCGCAGCCAGATCCCATGCTCAGACTGTAAGAGTGCAGCAGACAGTGACACACACTGATGCCTTAGGATTTTAGCTTTTATATTTTCATATATTTGTAATCCTGCAATTCTTCAGTGTATAACTCCGAACTCCATATAGAGTGTTAGCAACTGCTTTTCCCATTTTGGTCAGACACAACAGTTCCTCTCTAGGCCTGAGAATCAAGGACACCTCACTGTCTCAAGCCCCGAGAAATGTAAATGAAAGTGTGCTGGAGGGGAGCAAACTAAGAGAATGGGACTCCACTGCCTGAAGCTGTAATGGGACAATTAACCTCTGATATGCAAATGGACAAAACTTATATCTGTCCAAAAAACATGTGACTGTCATCCATCCTGAGTGTAGTCTCTGCAAGACTCCTGCACTGCCCCAGGTGTACCCTGTGAAGACCTTTTAATAAATACCTACCCTTTATCCTTTCACTCTGTCTAGCTTCTGTTCCAGGTCAGCCTCTACAAGGCATCAACACAATTCATAGAATCAAAGACTGGTTTGGGTTGGAAGGGACATTAAAGATCATCTAGTTCCACCCCTGCTGCTGTGGGCAGGGATGCCACTCACTAGACCAAGTTGCTCAAAGGCCTGTCCAGTGCAGCCCCATCCTTGAACATTTGAAATACCACAAGTTTCCATTCAGCAGCTGTGTCATGATGGGCAGGGGCTGCCAGGCTGGGGCTGGGCATGCAGGTGACTCTGATATATTTGTGGTCACTACTTTGAGGTCATGAAACTAACTACAAGCTCATATTAACCCCTGAGAGCTTTGTGTGAGCTCAAAACAGTTGAACATCCAGCTTTCGGGCCAGCCCAGCTGCAGCCTAGCCTGGGGACAGGCCAGCTCCCTGCACTGCCTCTGTCCCAGCCCAGAGTCACAGGAGCCACTTCCCGGGTCCCTGGTCAGTGTGACCCCACTTGTGGCAGCAGGCCGAGAGTGCAGAGGCTCGGCTGACACGGGCACAGCCTGGTTCCCCTCCAGCTGGTGGAAGGACAGTGCTGCTCTTGCAGCACCATCCTGGGGCTCGACACTGAAATCGGCTCCTGCCACACTGACTTCCTCCCTCGGGCCCTTCGCTGACTCCCTCTCTGCCTCAGTGCCTCCAGCTCTACACTGCAACCCACAAGGCCTCCTCTGAGTGAACTTCAGCGGCAGCATTGCCCATGAGTGGCCCAGGGCCCTTTTCCCCTGGCTGGGATGCCCATGGGGCAGGGGCCAGTCTGGCGCTAGCAGCTGCATGTGTTCCATGTCAGGGGAGGGCTGGCACACCAGATGCTGCTCCTGGAAAGCTTCATGCAGGGGAGGAGCACATGTGAGTGCAAGCACTGACCTCCAGCTGCAAGCAGAAGCCGTTTCAGACACTGATTTCTTCTCTGTAGTGCCCAGTGACAGGACCTGAGGGAATGGCCTAAAGCTGAGTCAGGGGAGCTTTAGGTTGGATATTAGGAAAAGGTTCTTCACCCAGAGGGTGGTTAGGCACTGGAACAGGCTCCCCAGAGAAGTGGACACACCACCAAGCTTGACAGAAGTTTGGACAGTGCTCTCTGGCCCATGGTGTGACTCTTGGGGAAGTCTTGTGCACAGCAAAAATTTGGACTCGATAATCCATGTGGGTCCTTTCCAACTTAACTTGTTCTGTGATTCTGTGATTCTCCAAGGTATGGCTATGGCCCCAGTGATGAGGCCACTGCTTCAGAGGAGGGATGCAGACCTCTTTGCACCATGGATACACATTTGGGAACAGCAATCCCAAATGAAAGGAAGGGGCAGGGTGTAGTGCTACTGCTGTTGGTCTTCAAGCACCCCCATGACTGGTTTGCAATATCAGGCAGGGGCTAGCAAGGTGTTAGTGTGTTGCTTTCCACATGCACCACGAGACTGGGAGGAAGATGGGGAACTGAGCTCTGTGCAGGAAATGTGGGCCAAGCATGTTCCCAGGAAAGGGCTGCCTGCTGGCAACAGCCACAACATGCTTTGTTTCCATGATATTGCATAATTACCAAAGACTGAAAAGTCCAGGGATATCTTAATCAGCATCAAAAAGGGGAAATATGTGGAAATGAGGAAACAGATAAAGCAGCATGGTCACAGTGTCAGGCGATCCTGCAAAGAGTTAAAGCAGCCCTTCAGGGTTCTTGGTATCAAAAGGTAGAGACGAAGCAGCAGGAATAACCACCAAGGCCAGAGGTTATTCAAAACAGAGAGGCTCCTTCAAAGAGAAGAAGTCATGTCTAGAGGACAAAAATAGTATCAGACAGGTAAGACGTAAATTCTTGATAAGGCAAAGAAAAAAGTGAGCAAAGAACAGACTGTACAAGCAGCCAGCAGTGCTTTTTCCAAACACTTCAAGAACTCCAAATCTGCCACAACGTCTGTAGGGTCAACGGAAGAGCATGTCCTCACAGCAGAGTGACATCCCTGGGGTGGCACGACTGCTGCGAACCATGGCTCCAGTGTCAGCACCCTGCAAGGTTTGTGGTGAAAGGGGACACACTCCTGGCAGTATGCATGGACCCTGGCATTGCAGCATGCCTGGACCCGGCACTGCAGCAGGACATAGCTCCTTGCCTACGCCTGCTGAGATCTAGCCTGCCCATCCTCTCAGCTGAGCCAGACCTGCCAGGTGCAGCTGTCTGTGTGGCTTTTGGTTTGCCTCGTGTGACCAGAACTGGTTGGACCCTGTGGAGAAAGCAGAACTGTCTTGCAACACCCCTCCATACTCCCTGCCAGAGCCTGAGTTACACTCGAGGTTGAATTTTTGTGATGTGGAGCAAGGGGAAGTGTGAAGAATTACAGAGCTTCCTGACAACAGCTTGGGCCACACTTCGTCCATGGCTTTTGAGGTTTCATGTGGGGCCATGAAGGGTTTTCAGAGATGCCAGATACTGGTAACATAGGAGCTAAGAGCCATTGTGCTTCTGGGACTGGTACAGAGTGGCACCAGGGATGTGATTTTTTTTGGACTTTTTTAATTTATGGAATTCTCCTACTCCTTTTGCAAAGATCCCCCAAACTGAAGAACCTATTCCCGCTGACACTGTTTGCGTTTGCAGCTGTTTAATTTTTTTCTTGAAAGGCCCAGACACATGAAGGAGCAGGGAGAGGTGACCTCTGGGTTGCTGCTGTTGCTGGAGGCAGAGCAGCAGTTGCTTCCTTCCACTCCCCAGACCTCCCAGATACCTGAGACAAAGCACACCTGCCTCCCAAGTACCTCCCAGGCTGTGCCCTGCTGCCATGCCAGGGTCCTGACTGCGCACTTGCAGCCTCAGGACACCTTTTCCAGGGCAAATTTGTTTGAGTACAGTGAACTCTCTATGGGTGTATTTGAGCAAAGGAAATAAAAAGGCAGGTTCACAGAGGTGGGGACCCCTGGCCCTGCCATCTCCATTGCAGAAGAGGTGAAACATAGACAAGGGAGAAGAGGCTGAGACTGATTTTTTGAGCCTAGGAGGGAATGTTGCTGGACCATCTCCTGCTCTGTCCCTGAGAGGTAAAACACTGCAGGAGTGTCTGCCCTCAGGCAGCTCCTATAATGGCAGAAAAAGAAGAAAACAATTCTACCATTATTTTGCTCAGGGTTAGATTTTGGGGGTGGCTGGGGGTAGGATATTTGGAGAGGGCTGCCCTGCACTGTCCTGCTCAGTGCGGCTGAATAAAGGTGTTGGAGGGTGTGCAAATCAGCAGAAGGCAGAGCTTGACCCCAGGTGTGCAAGCACCAGTCCTTTCCGAGGAGAACAACAAAGGAGGGCTATCACAGGGGACTGCAGCCTGGCTGTGAAGCCTCAGAAAAGATCTGAGGGCTTGTTTTTCTCCTAGTTGTGTGTTTCAGTTGGGATGCAAGCTAGGCGCATCCAGCAAGGTGGCTGGGGAAGCACAAATTCATCAGCTCCTGCCCTGGACCACCTCTGATGGTTGGGTCTGCTGCTGTGGCCAGTGCCATCTGCCTCCAGGTGCACAGACAGCCTCACCAGCAGCCCCTTTTCTGCCCCACTGCCCACTGCCTGTGCTGGCCTCCCACTCCTTCACAGTCATTCCTGCTCCCACCATGTTTTGGCAACACAGTGTGCCACAGCACTTGAGCTCAAGGCCTCCAGGGCTTTTGTCACCTTCTGCCCAAGCATCTGCTCTCAGCCCATTCCTGAGCACCCAACCACTTCTGCGAAAAACTTGGCTTTCCCATCCATGGCACAGACTGCCAGGTAATTAAGATAATCTGTGCCCTTCAGAAGTCCATTTTGTCACAATCCTTATCGAGGCAGTAACAAGGTGAAGATTGTCCTGATAAAGTCACAGCTTGACTTTCTGGATGAGTATGGAAGCTACATCTTCCTGCTAAAGCCCAGCCCCAAACCAGAACACCTCAAAAGTCCTTTTGAGATCTGTGCTGGGAGAGGAGGCAACTCAGCTGTGGTTAATACCTGCTCCTGACAGAAGACCTAAAAACTGTGGTTTTAGACAAGGGATCGGAGACAGTAAGATTGCAAAAGGGTCATGGAGCTGAAAGAAAGAAGGCAGCTCACTGACACTGGCAGCTCACTGACACTGGCGGAGTTTCCCTCTCCAATGAGGAAGCCTCTTGCACCATATGTGATTTCTCTGCGTGCCTGTTTCCTTTCCGTGCTTGTACCTCTCACAATCAGATGGGTGAGCAGTGAGGCAGCCAGCGTGGCTGAGACCTCAATCCCGCCCTGAGAGCATAGGCAAGCATGGCCCTGCAATGGATGTTTCTCCTGCTCCTCACACCTCTGCTGGCAGCACAAAATCGTGGTAAGCCCTATCCCAGCAACTATGGAAAATCCCAGGAAAAAGGTAAGAAGTGCTTCCCTCCTCTGCCCCCAAGAGAATGTTTTACTGTGCTCCTGCTGCAGAGCTGCTGGGCATCTCCATAGCATGCAGGATACAGCAGCTGTATCAGAGAAGTCTGATGTCCACACTGGGGCCCAAATTCACCAGCTGGGTGGGGGTTAGGTGGAGTTCTGTTTGGGGATGGAGGGCAGCAAAGCTTGGGGTGCTGGGAAATCCTATGCAGCGTCTGTAGTGTTCCTCCATGGAGTTGGAAATACAAGGTGTCCATCTGTCCTTGTATAGTGTCAGGGTTCCATGTCCTCACCATAAAGGAGATGGGTGCTGGTGCCCAGCAAAGACCTGGGGAGCCATGAGCTGAACCCCTGGGTGTCCAGGAGAGCCTGGGGATAGGAGTTATAATATGCTGGGATTGCTCTTTAATGGGCTCCTTTGGTGCTGGAAGGGTCAGGGCACCCCCAAGGTTCTGCTGGGCTCTTCCTACACTGGCTGCACACTTTGATGCCAGCAGAGTCAGTGGGAATTTGCAGGCTCACATGTAATCTGCCCTCCCAGGAGGCTGCACTGTCCAGCAATTGAGCTGTGGGTCCAGGAACTGTGACTTTGCATTGTTCTGTATTTGTCTGCATCAGAGTATTTCTCTAAACTAATTTTTTTGGAGCCAGATGATAAAAATCATTAAACTTGGAGCTAAGTGATAAAAATCATTAAACTAGCATCTAATCATCTCATCCCAGTCCACTGCAGTGTAGTGTCTGGGCGGATGCAGGCTAGAGAAAACAGCTGATCTAGTCGCTGTGACAGACTACAGGGAATGGGATCATAAAGAAACTTTAATTGCTGATGTGAAGTGACATGAGGGTCTGTATTATGTGAGAGGTGTCACGGGAGCCTGTTTCCAGGGAAAATGTGTCCATGTGGTTGCAGACAGTGTAAGCACAGCACACTGTCATGTAAAAAACAAGGGCTAAAACTGCAACAGAGGATATTCTCCTGCCTAGAGTGTCTTCCTGTTGCCCAGATCCCTGCTGAAGCTGTTCTCCCAGACCAGCATGTGCAACCGTGTCCAAGCATTGTGTGGCTTTCCCATTTGTTTTCAAGATGCACACTAAGACCAGGATCTGTGTTGTGTACAATGGGATGCAACAGGGACCTGCAGGCCTCCAGACTCTCGTCACACTCTGCAGGTCTCAGTCACCCAGCCATCCCCAGAGGAGTCTGGGGCTGCCTGGGACAGAGATGATATTGCTGACTTTGCACCATGGTGCTTGTGAAAAGAGGAACCAAGACAAAAACATGTGGTGGCCGCACCCAGCAATGCAAGCAGCCCTGCCTGCATCCTCAGCACGTGGGCTCATCCCACCCTGGCGTCTCTGCTGAGGTCCCACCTGGCGGATCAGGGCCCTTCTCTTGCAGAGGGACCGGGCAAGGAAGATGGCCCAAGTGAGGCAGTAGGGTCCCTCCCATGCCTGCTAGGGTGGAATGGGCTGACAGTGGCAGTGGGACAGGGTAAATTTGTTGGACAGAGGGAGGGAACAATAGGGTGTGATCCCTGACCATATCCCATGCCCCTGGCAGATACAGAGTACAACCCATTGTGCACAGTGCCACAGAGAACAATGCAGGAAACGGCAGCGCAGCCACAGGCACAGGATGTGGTTAGCACGTGTGGCTGGCCCTGCTGTTCTGCTCACCTCATCACGGGGACACTGCACTGAGCAGAGCACATTGTGTTGTTGTCCTATTGTCACCTTACTGTCTTGCTGCCCTGCTCTCATAGGGTGTTTTTTCTCCCTGAAATGCTGCACCTGTACAAAACCGTCCTCCCATTACAGTCCCAGTGCACCTGGTAGGCAGGTGGAGAAGCTTCTAGGGCATGTTTTCTGTGCAAAGGAAGGGTCTGGGATCCAAGCTGGCCCTGATCCCTTTTTCATCAGCCTTGCTTGACACTGTGTAGTGATCTAGTGGCAGCTGACAAGAAGTTCCAACGAGAAGCACAGCTGCAAAGACCAGGGGATGGGAGGGTGGTAGCTAAAACTCAGCCACACCCAATCTGAAAGGTTTTGTGTCAGCCGAATTCCAAACAGCGCCTAGAGCGGACGCTGTGGGGAACATGAGTGCTAAGAGGTACTGCAGAGGAGTGCCTTGGGCTTGACACCCTAGGGGTGATGAACTGTGTGCTCCACCATGCTCCCACTTCCCATCACCAGAGCACAGATTCAGGAAACACGAATTTTGCCTCCTGTTCTTAGACATCTGTCAGATGCCCTTTAGCATCTGGCAGACCAGTACAGGTTAGAGTGCCACGATTTCCCAGCTCTTGTCACAATGCCTTGTTCAGTGACTTGCTTTGCCACCCCCCTTTCCTGCCATGACTCCCAAGCAGAGCATCCCCAAAGTCTCTCTGCTCCATCACTCTTAAAGACCCACTCAGCAGCTTTGGTTGCTAGTGGGAAGTACAAAGGTGCTCTAAGACCCGTGTTTGTGTTCTCAGTGCCTTGCAATACAACTCTCCACTGGTGGAAAGAGTGATTGCTTTTCTTAGCTCCTCTCAGCAAGCACATGGCATCAAACACAGTAAGACTGCAGTGCACTTTGCTGTCACCTCTCTCAGCTGCTGAGCTGCCCTGCCAAAAGGGTTGAACTTTGCCTACTGCTTCTTAGATTTCACCTTGTTCTTTATTCTTTGTGTGTGAGATAATACAGTGTAAGAAAGGACACCTTTTGCTGTTAAGAAAAGGGCTGAACCCAGGAGCCTGACCTGAATTATCAGCATAGCTATTTTTCCTTTTTCCTGGCCCTCCCCCTCTGACCCATGCTGGGGCTTTGTTTAGCCTGCCAGGCTCATAACTCCTTGCAGCAGGGACAGGCAGTCCAGTTATTTCTGAAAAAATAACTTTCTATATTCATGGGTAATAAACAATACCAGCAAGGAGGGTATTCATTTAACAGCATCCACCAGGAAAAAAACCAAAACAGTAAATATCTGCCTTTAGGAGGCAAATAGACCAACCTTTTGTTACCACTCCTGTCTTAGGCATTCAGCATTTCCCATTTCACAGTGAGCACACATTGCATGTTACAAAAGGTGCCTATTTGGTCACATCTACACCATGTTTTCCTTGCTGAAATTTCACTTGACTCAGCCTCCTTCCTCTAGCTGGGGCAGAGAGCCTGTGGGCGGCTCTCTGCATACCACCGTGCAGAGTGAAAAACAGTGTCTGAGAACTGTTCCATTACTCTCCCAGTTGCTGTTAATCCCTACAAGGCTGGAAGCTGAGTGTTTCTTTCCCCTTTCTGTCTGAGCACTCTCCTTTCTCCATCAGTGCGCCAGCCCCACATATACATCCAACTGCTTTGCACAAGTGGGAAGCTCCATCTCTCCCGTGGAGGTCCCTTAAAAGCTTCACATGGACACCTCCAAAGCACACAAAAAGCCACCCTTGGTTAGAGCACAGGCTCCTTTGCTCCAAGGTGCCCTTTTCCCATGGCAATTTTTATGGAATGATTTGGAAAGGAGTGTAAGGAGGGTGAGGGCAGAGGTGTCCCTCCCAGTCTGTGCATTCTGACTGCACCCAGCAGTCATGGATTAGTTTCTCCCAATGAGCCTCAAGTGCTAATCACATGCCTGACAGGCTTGGACTTACTGGAGATGTGAGGCCGAGCTGGACTGTAATCAGCAATGTTCTTGAGACGAAAACAGGCATGAACTGAAAGCGTCTTCTCTTCCCCATTCTACACGGAAGCAGAGCTTTCTAGGCTTTACCCTCAAACAATCATCTGAAATGCCACCAGGAGGGACTCTGGGTGGCTGCAGATGCCTGGATGCAGATGATGTCAGTGCTGTGATAGGGAGTTCAGCTCCTCTGCAGCCTCCGTGGGCAGGAGGCAAGCCCTGGAGGGGCTGTGATGTTTGGGCACTGCTGGCAGGGTGCTCTACGTGCAGGAGGTAAATAGGCTTTGGCAGCCCCTTAGGCTGCCCTGCTGGTGTACACTGCCCCTCTGCAAGGCAAGCAAGCTTGTTTTGCCATACCCATCCCTCTGTCACACAGGGTTAATTCCTAGGATAATTTCTAATGCTGATGCATTCCCCCGTAGTGGTAGTCTCCAATCACTGGCTTCTTTGAGCATGGGAATGAGCTGTGGACCCTGCCTGCCTTTTCTGATCTCTCCCACCCAGCTCTTGGGCTCTGCTCAGCATGGTCCATGCCCAGCTTGGATTCGGGTGCTGTATCAGCCTCTGTCTGCCCCATACCTGAGCACAACAGGGGCACATCTGGCAGGTCAAAGGGCACAGGGGAGTCAGTGGGGAATTTAAAAGCCAAACGATCACCTCCATTCCCAAATTCAGAGAGATGCTCTAAGACCCATGTTTGTGTTCTCAGTGGCTTGCAGTGCAACTCTCCAATGCAACTGGAAAAACAGTGTTTTTCTCTGTGGAAACAATGGTTGCTTTTCTTAGCTCCTCTCAGCAAGCACATGGCATCAAACACAGCTCGGAGAGCTTGGGAAGGAAAGGATGAGTGCAGAGAGCAAGAAAATGCCTCTGGTGCTCACAAGGGGCCCTGAGGGCAGAGGAGGAGCAAGGAGGGAGCAAGAGGGTTTGCCTGCAGGAATGCTCTCCTCTGTAGTCTTTGTGTGCAAAGGGCAGACGTGGCCAACGACATACTGCTGGCACACGTGTGGTCTTTGCAGAAGCACATTTCACATGTCTACCCTTGCCTGAGACTGCGCTGGAAACTACGCTGCATCCCGTCAGCATCCCACCATTCCAGCTCAGCAGACACTGACAGGAACACTGAGGAAACCCTGGAGCAAGTCTGTACATCTGTGAAGGCCTTTTCACCTGAAAAAAAGACAACAGAGAAGAGGCTGATATTGCTGGCAAAGGATTAAGTCTGATAAGTGCCCAGGTCTAAGAGAAATGATTCACTGGAGTCCTGGTGAGGTGGATGGCCTAGTCAGAAATGTGTGACTGCTATGCCAGCTCAGTTCATGCAATCCCTTCACATCTGCTTCCAGACCAGGAGTCTTACACAGCACCTATCTTCTTGTGCCCATAACCAAGGGGAAAGTAACTCAAGTTGCAGCGGGCAAAAGCAGGGACTGGCAGAATGAAGACCAGCCCACTGTAGGAAAAGACCAGGTTTGAGACCATCTGAGGTACCTGAAGGTGCACTGATCCCTGGGACCAGAAAAGATGCATGTGTGGGTCCTGAGAGTGGAGGAAGAGGCACAGACACTATCCATCATATTTGAGAAGTTGTAGCAGGCAACTTCCAGTAAAGCTCCCACTGACTGTAAAAGGAGAAGCACAACCCCCTTTTTAAAAAAGGGAAATGAGGGAGACCCAGGAAACTACAGGCCAGTCAGTCTCCCTTTGGTGCTTGGCAAGATCATGGAGCAGTTCCTGCTGGAAACTATTCTAAGGCACATGGAAATGATTGGTGATGGCTTCGCAAAGAGAAAATTATATCTGAGAAATTTGTTGGCCTTCTGTGGTGGGGTGACAGCATTGGTGCATATGGGAGGAGTGACTGATAATCATCCATCTGGACTTGTGCAATGCATTTGACACTGTCCTGCATGACATCCTTGTCTCCAAACTGTGAAGGTGTGGATTTGATGGAGGGACCACTCAGTGGGGGAGGAGTTAGCTGGATGGTCACACTCAAACTGTTGCAGTCAATATTTTGATGACCACTGGCACAGGATGCCCAGAGAAGCTGTAGATGCCCCATCCCTGGAAGTGTTCAAGGCCAGACTGGGCGGGGCTTTGGACGACCTGGTGTAGTGGAAGCTGTCCCTGTGCATGGCAGGGGGGCTGGAACTAAGTGATCTTCCTTGGAAACCTTTCTGCTCAAACCATTCTACGCTTTTATGAAAGATTGAATGAGTCCTAAGTGCCTGTAAACAATAATTAGCATAATGCTAAACATGCCTAATTTCAGTTGTGCAGAAGATGCACCTTTTAGTAAAGAAAAAAAGATTATAAACTTTGAACAAAGACTAGCTCTCATTTGTGCTACAGTAAGTCTGTATTTTATTGCATCTCTAAAGCAGCAACCATGAGATGTGGCTTTTTCAATCACAGAGTTACCCCTGGCCTCTGCAAGGAAGCCTGGTAAGTCTAGAGAGGTTCATTCACAGTTGTTTTAGCAGTAAGAGCTTTGCTAAATGAAAAGACTCAGGGAGAGATGGAAGCAAAGCAGAGCTCTGTTGTGCAGCTGCAATCACCCTTGCCAGCAGAGCATCCGTGCTCGTGAACAGACGCTGTCCAGATACCTCTTGAAATCTGCACCTGTGTCAGCAGATTGCCTGCAAAGGAGAATTTCTCTTTTCCTCCTGCTTTCCTGCCCAGCAGGTTGCTGTGTGTGGTGCTGCCAGTGGTGTTTGTGTGCTGTGGGGACACTCACAGCTGCCAGGAGGTGGAACAGTTACAAAAGGAAAAATGGTGAGGCCCCCTTGCAGTGAAGTCAAGAGTGGGGCAATGTGGGAGAGGCCAGCCATGCTCGTGAGCACTCTCAGCCCCCTCAGCTCCTAAGGCTGCCTCCACTGGAGAGTTTCCATCCCCTCAAACTGCTTCTTGCTTCAGGCCAGGCCCCACATGACTCTTTTCAAGCAACTATTGCTCACATTTCTGTGGTGACTCTAAGATCAAAGACTACCCATCACTGAATAATCTTTGTACAGGCACAATTCGGGGCCCTGAAATGGAAATTAAAACATCAGAAATGCTTTCATGAGTAGCTCTCACCTGCCTGAAACACTTGTGGCTCAATTTGCCAGTCTGGGGGTATTTTTTTTCCACTTACTTGTCAGAGGCTTCATTCTGTCTGGGGTGGCACAGCTGTTGTGGTCTGCTACTGCATGAGGTATGCAGAACACTCCTGGTTTCCTGGGGAGTCCTGATACCACTTGGGTGTTGTAAGAAGCAGTGCAAACTCACTGTGCCTGCCTGACTGCACCCTGGTAAGTTTGGACAAAGTCTGGGTAGCTACAGCTCAACTTGTATGACGGAGGAACACTCACAGAGAGTTAAAATTCTTACCATGTGAAAAGTGGGATCTGATCAGACGGTAGAGACCCAAATTAAGGACATGCAGAGAGCCAGCAGCACTCCTGTCTAGAAGTTAATGAAAACTAATATGAAGATTTACTTCAATCAGTTGCCCAATCTACATATCGCAAAACACAACCAAATGTGCATCTGGTGAAATAGGTATGTGCAGTCCCTGTCAAGCCCCTTCTGCCAACTCAGATGAGGGGGTGTTGCTTGTCTTGGGTGAGGATGGACCGGATATAGGACAGAAGGCAACCGCTCCCAGGAGCCAGCAGATATTTTGCAAGGGGCACGGAGAAGATGAAATAAGAAGCTTATAATCCAGATCAAAAGCAAAGTGGCAACTTGAGTGGGATTTTGCTGCAAACAAGTGTGCGTGTGGGTTGTGAGCAGATCGTGTCCAGCAGAATGACAGGAATGCAGATGAGTGGTGCCAGAAGAGAGTCTGGTGCACTCCCACAGCCCCTGTATTTGTGGGAGAGAGCAGCATCCCCTGGGCTGCTGAATCCCTCTGACTGGGGTGTCTCTGCAGCAGCACGTGGGCAGGAGGGCCTGTGGATAATCCTGCACTGACCCTGAGGGTGTGAGGAGGGGTAAAGCATCTGGGGGATGGGGCTCACTCTGGGAGGTGCCATCTCTGCCACCCCTCTGAAGAGAGGGGGACTGGCACCCCTCTGGATGGAACACCCTCACCCCCGAGGATGCTGCCAGAGCCCAGTCACCCTCAGGCTCTCCCTCCTGGCCTTTGCACACAGAAGGATGTAAAGCTCCCAGCTGGGACCCCAAATTGCGGTTTAACCCGAAGAAGAGCATCTATGCCTTAAACGAAGTGGTGCAGCTCAGCTGTGCTGGGAAGGTAGCTGCGAAGTTTGCTGGGAAGTTTGTGCCATCTGTCCCACGGATCCAATGCATTTCCAGAGAGGCTCAGATGCTGTGGAATGAGACTGCCACCTGCAAGGGTAAGCACAGCCCCGCATCACCCTGACTCAGGGTCCTGAGCTGGTGACAGACCCTCTGTGACCTGGTTATGCACATGACAGTCCAGGAATGGGAAACCTGGATGCCTTGGCTTTCCCCCATGTCCCGAGAGTGACAATGCACTTTTTGTCTCAGCACCTTGCTGTAGACACCTGCTGGGGTTTGTGCTCCTGGGAGGGGTTCAAAGGCAGGAACAAGGGTCCCTGCGCTGGGGGCTACTGTAAGCCCTGTGCCTTCAAACAATGACTGGGCATATGGCCAAGGTGGTGAGAGGGGAAGGAACTCTGTGTGAAGACTGGGGGGGAATTCAGTCCCTGCTCAGTCTTATCCAAATGGAGCCCGAGTGGGGAAGCATAAAAGACTGTAGTAGGCATGGATGGGACTGCTCTTGGGGTGGTCTCCTGTCACCAATAACCCTGTTCTAGGCTGCAAGAGAGGGATTTGGAGTTGAATGTGGTAACCAAAGGAGATAGACCCTGTCAAAACCAGAGCAAGAGGTATCCCAGCAGACTTCTTGCCATCCTGCTTACATGTGCTCCTTCTCCTCTCCTCTGTGCAGAGAGATGCCAGCAGCCCCAGTGGGACTCACAGCTCCAGTTTAGCCCAAACCACAGTTTTTATTGGGTCAGTGAAGAGGTGACACTGAGCTGCTTTATGAACAACACTCCTCCCCTTGCTATGATCAGATGTGCAAACAGGATTTCTCCAAGCTGGAAGGATGCTTGGGAGGTGTTGGACATTCGGGGAACATGGCAAAGGTTGGCAGAGAACCTGACATGCACCATGGGTAAGTTGGGGACCAGTAGGTCTCCCCTGCTACATGCACTTTGCTCTGTGGAGGGGACCTGGACATCCTGCTGTATCTGTGAGACACCTTGGGCACAGCTCAGAGTCAGGTCCCAGCTGGGAGCAGTCTCCACGATGGAGAGGGTTAGAAGCCTTCAGTGTGGGACACGTTTTCTCTGTCCCTGCATCTCCTCCCAATCTATTCCTGAGTTGTATGTCATGGGAAAGTTGGAGGGGGACAGATCCTGCCCCTCAGATCACCTCTCTCCCAGTGTCCTATACCACCTTGCCCAGGCACATGCTCTTTTTCTGCTCTTGGGGGCCCTTGGGTTTCCTCACGGTGTTGAACGCTGACAGTAACCACAGTTCATAATGGAAAAGCCTTGGTCCCTCTCCTGCCTGAGCATTCCCTGTCTGAGAAGGACTCTCACACTTTCTCCCTTATAGCAAAATGCCCAAAACCTCAGTGGGATGCAAGAATTCAGTTTTCAGAAAAGAAAAGTGAATACTCACAGAACAGAGAATTGACACTGACCTGTCCTGAAGGTCTTGAGGTCTCCTTCCCCACGGTTAAATGTACAAAGCAACTTCAGAGAGTGATTTCTGGAAAACCAGTCTATGTGGATGTCTGGTGGGGCAGGAACAGCACAGGTGCCTGGACGCGCATTGAGAGGGCCGCACTGTGTATGGGTAAGTGAGGCTGCAGCAGCTCTCCTGTGTCTCCCCTCTGCCTCCACCCTCCCTGGGGCTCTGGTGCCTGTGCGAACTGCTAAAGAGGACAGCGCAGCCAGGGCACAACAGACCGGGGAGCACCAGCTGGGCAAGCTGAAATCTCCTGCAGTGGTTCCTGAGCAGGCCAAGTCTGGGGCTCCCAGCTGGGTGCACAGGCCTCTGAGGCCGCCACCCAGGTGCCCATGGAGGTTCCATTATCTCTGCTGTGCCTCCAGGCGCCACCCTGGAGTGCACAGGTCTGCTTATTCCCCTGCTGGCCCATGGATGAGGGACCTGGGGGACATGTCGTGCACCTGCAGGAGCTGGAGCAGCGGGGAATGAAGGAAGCACTGATGGCACAGGCCTGCCTCAGCCTTTGGCATTGGCACAGAAGGCTGTATGGGAAGGACCTGGGGGAGGAGCAGTGCCGCCCATCAGAGAGTGGGGATGCAGAGCTGTCCCAGGCAGAGGTGGAGCTGTGCTCAGTGTGGAGTGATGACATGGCAGTGCTCAGGAGAGATGGACAGGGAGAGATAACATGGGAACATCCCTGCTTTGGGGTGTGGGAGGTGGATACGAGTGTCCACAGAAGTGGGTGGATAGGGGCAGGTTCATGGATGAGTGATCCTACACAATTGACAAGCACAAGGAAAGGCTCCCAATAAGGCTTGCCCTCAGGTCACATCCCAGCAGATGGATGTGTCACCTTCCCTCCCCCTTCAAGGGCTGGAGGGGTTGCTGGAGATTTCTCTCCCACCACCCACCAACACCCCACTTCATCGTCTCATCACCTCCAGCCCATCTAACACCCTCTTTCACCTCTGCCAGAAATGTGCCAAAGGCCCTTGTGGGACTTCAGACTCCAGCTGGCACCAGACCAGGAGAACTATGGGAAGGATGAGAAAGTGAAGCTGAGCTGCTCTGAAGGTTTACAGCCATCTTTCACTGAAATCAAATGTCAGCGTGAATTACAGTACTACGATTATATAAAACCTGCGTACAGAGTATTGTGGCTTGGAAGACGCTCCAGAGATGCCTGGGTCCACATTCCGTCCAGTGTGGAGTGCATCGGTAAGGGAAGGATCAGGAGCAGGATAGTCCTTTGCAGGGGGAAATCCTGAGAACATCTCTGAGGGGGGACAGCATGGGAAAGTCAGGGTTTTTCCTTGGGCCCAGTGCTGTGAGGTTGGTGGCTGTGGAAGCAACTCCTGCTTCCAGGCCAGGATGAAATGTCTCCTGTTGTGCTCTCCCATGGCACCAAGGGGTGACTGCAGCCACACAGCTCAGAGGGTTTGAGCGAGGCAGGATCCTTTTGCTGCTTCCTGTGAGCTGTGATGTAGCCCAGCTGGGGACACACTCTTCCTGACTTCTGTCTGTGCCACCAAAATGTCCTTGTGTTTGACTGAATACGTGTAGTTGTGTCACTGGAGAAATTCACGCAATGGTTCTCATTCAGTTTCCTAGTGCACCATGATCCCAAGCTCCTCCTGCTCCCCTTTGAGAG